>BOPN01006896.1:30759-38259 GCA_017312705.2 Penaeus japonicus
ATTACTCCCTTGAGACGATGTGTTGAGAATAAACACTGTAGCAGGTGCTTAGCTTATTTAGTAGTTTGCGTGTAATGGTGCCTGAGCTTGTGAATGTCCCCATGTGTGTATTCAGGAAGAAAGGAAGAGGTGGTAATATTTCCGGAAGAACAGTACCGTAAAATCTTTACAATGGTCGAACGTTGCTGTTATTAAGACAACTCTATGAGAAATTATATGCGTTAGGTTCAGTCTACTTTTTTGTCACTTGAGGTTTATTAAGAGTATTTGTAACCTACAAAGTAATCGAATATATACTGAAATGATGAAACCATGAATCATATTTAACTGCATGCACAGTCGATTAATCAAAATAGTGGTTATTTAACCTTTTTCATTATATATGCATAAGTACATGTGTGTATATAAATACATGTGTATATATGTACATGTGTGTGTATATGTGTGTATATATATAAATATACATATATACATATATATATATATATATATATTGATAGATAGATATGTATATGTATAGGTATACGCACGTACGCATACACACACATATTATATAAGCTACCGGTGTTTTTCAACAGGGAGTAAGATCATGAAGGTAAACATAACATACAAAAAGCACAAAATACCAAGTAATAACGGGAAATCCTGTTGATAAGGGGTACTGAGGAAAAACACCAACAGCTGTGAAAAAAATCACGAAGGAAAAGAATATAAAGGATGCTCATCATTATCATATATCTTATACAAAAAGAAGCTTGAGATTACAATCAGCTGCAATCATCCAGAACTGTGATTAGTAATCAGAACGTGGCAGAATAAAAGATTAAAATGATCTGAAAACAATAGGGTCACATGCATATGTTTTATAACGTTATGATTAGCGATGCAGTTCCAAATTTTTTGAGTAGATATGTTTTGAAGATGTTTCTCTAAAATTAATTTAGGATATAATGTCTCACCCAATAGCTTTAAGTTTGTTACGTTATGTACCTTATTATCCAAAATAAAGTAAAGGGTACTTGATTTGCGAATAATGATGAAGTTGATCTTCCTGGTATTCGGCCTCATACCCCATACATGACAACAAGCAACTATTTTACCAAAATCAAAGCAGTAACTACACTCTGTTTCATATGTAGGAGTATACAATGTTGTATCATCTACATAGGAACTCATCTCATTTTAAGATCGTTGATCACGTCATAAGTAAAAGTGATAAAATATAAGGGTCCTAAGACACTACCCTGGGGAACACCAGAGACAAGAGTTGAAGTTTGGAAAAACAACCATTTACACAATCCCGTTGGACACGGGTAGGTTTAACGTAACAATAATAAAATCAATAAATAAAGAACATCAAAAATAATGCCACCGTCTCCACAGAGTTGGTACTTATTCAGGAGGTCCTCATCTTTTAATAAATCATATGCAACACTGAAGTCAACAGCACGAGAATCCAGCTCTACATCTAAATTAGCCAATCAATTATGAAAAGCGTAAGTATGGTACTACAGGTACTAAGACCCTTACGAAAACAAAACTGCGAAGCCTGTATTACTTTCAGGCGATGCTTTAATCCAGCAAAGAAGGAAACTACCGGACTTTTCGTGTCGCCGAAACACAGCAGCCAATTTAGGAGCCAGCTGGTCGGCGATTTTCTCAAATCAAAAACATTGAAAAGAAGCCATAAGGGTCAGTGCCACCATATGTATCCAAACCCATCATATTTCTCATCAGATTTAAATACTACCGATTGTAATAGAGGTTTTGGGAAGCATGTAGAGGGTAAATAAATACTTTGGGAGGCATGCAGGGGATAAAGAAAGATTATGGTAAGCATGTAGGGAGCAAAAAGCGATTTTGATCACCTTGCTTATTAAAAAAAAAAAAAAAAAAAAAAAAAAAAAAAAAAAAAAAAAAAAATCAGAATCACCAGCATGTGTTTGCTAGCCCCAGTAAGAACCTCTCGCAGATGTCTATTATAATTAGCCACTTGTCCTTAGTGCAACTACCCTATAGTATTGTTTAACAAATTTAGCTGGATATGATTATGAGACCACAGTCGAAATGCACTTTGCTTCTCATTATTAGTAATCTTGCAATCAGCATTAATCCATGCACCCCTGTCTCACTCCTCTCTTTATGTTTATCCATTCAGTTGTTTCATATCCAATTTCCACATTCGCTTTTTGGTCCCAATATCAATTGGCTATTAATCTTACATCCTTCTAATCCACCCCTATGTTTTCAAGCATAATGATAATTTTTTCATGTCTCACCGCGTCAAAGTCTTTTTCAAAGTCAATGAAACCTATGTACAAGGCTTTTTGCACTTCTATTGCCCTTTCTATTACTATTCTTAGTAAAAATATAGCATTTGTAGTTCCTTTCCCTTTTCTGAATACACATTGTTCTTCTGGTATGTGTTCATTAACTTTATTTCTAATTCTGTTTAAAATTACCCTTGTTATTATTTTTGACAACTGACTCATTATGCTGATGGTTCTGTGCTTTGAGCATTCTGTGGCACCTGCTTTTTTGGGGGGTATGGTTATGAAGGTGGATTCTCTCATACGTTCGGGCATGTATCCAGAATTAAAACAATAAAATAAAAAACATTTATACTAATTTGCAATATATTCAAAAGAAAAATAGTGTTCCAGTGACTTTTGTGTGATTGTAAATATTGCCATAGTTGACATTTAAGATTAAAATAATCATACAAAAAATTGCACTGTGGTCAGAAGTATGCATTGCTCCAAGAACAGATGCTTCAGTAACACTCAGAACATCAGTTAAATTCAAATTCAACCAGCCACCATGAACATGAGTTCGTTTATTTACTAGCTGTTCACACTCATATAAAACTGAAAAATTGTAAGCAGCCCAACCATCACTCACAGTTATGTACATTAAAATCACCAATTAAAAATGATTTGATTTGAGATGATTTAGTAGCAGTTAACTGTAGAGATGCCATTGCCGTAATTATGAAAATACCGAAAATATAGAAATTGATTTATCTGCTGCAAACTTTTACCACCTACAAATAAGATTTTAAATCTGATGTGCATTTCAACCGGATTTTATGAAGTGACAACTGGCCTGTGAGCGAGCATTATCAACATCATTATGTGCACTCTCTGTGGCTGCCTGATGACTATAGGTTAATTAGAGATAGTAATGAGAATTTCATTAATATTTCTTCTATTAGAAACTTGTGTTTCATGATAGGTTGTAATGTCATATTTAGAATCAGGCAACCTTAACCTCCAGAAAAACGAGATTCAGGAAATTTATAAACAGAATCGACAGAACGCAATTAAGCCAAATATCGTTGATGACTACAATAAAGTGAAAGTGCGGCTTTGACCTCAAAGGCACCAAGTAAAGGCAGATTTACATTATATTTAACGCGACCGACACGTAATGTACCGTATCGGACCGACAAAATATGGTTAAATATTATACCCATTGTTACACTCACACTGCACCGGGCCTTCACCTTACCAGCACGGACCAGCACCTATAGTTATCGGTCACCTTTCTCAGCGAGAATATTTTGCCGTATCCGACAGGAAACGTTCAGGTCCGTGACCTGCAGCCGAGTAGCCAGTTGACATTTCAATCTCGACCAAGATGGATGAGGAAAAGCTTTATTACTCTGGTACATCACTATGAGAGCCTTTATTGTATGTTCCCATAGGCACTACAACAAGCAAGTAAATGCCATTACTGTATATTGGGTTTTAGTATCATATGGTCTAAAATTTGGAAAGTAGAAATATATACATTTACATCTTTGATAGAAGACTCCCGAGAATATATTTAACACCGTCTGTCTATATATAAACTAAATAAGGGGGAAGGGAGTAGTTTACAACTGTATTATAGTTACAGTACTTGTATTCGTATGGTAGGCTAAACAGAAAAAATGAACCAAAGTAAATTATCCCATTAAATTATTACCCATTAAAACCTGATTTCCTATTTTTTCATATTCCAAAGTTTTTATTTTTTCACTGTTCAAACCAAATGAATAGTTCTTAGGTTTCGTGAAACATATTCATAAATTTCAAGCGATGAAAGAAAGTAGGATGGGCTCTAAGCAAGATCCTTCTGGGAACTCGGCCTGGACTGTAATACCATTGTACTACAGAAGACTGGACGGATAGTGTGCATGCACACGTTTGCGTGTATAGTGTGAATCAGTCTATATATGGCCTACTTCAGCTAGAGACGAACCCTTAAGTGGAGCACCAAAGCTGTGTTTTACTTCGTCGTCACTTCTGTTCTCAACATCTTTATTCTGTACCATAACCACAATGAGTGCTTTCACGGCTGCAGTGTATGACATCTGTCATTGAAGATTTAGCAAGCAACTACTTTCCTAAAAAGACCAGAATCAGGAGGAGCAAAAAGGAAATAACTGCAGCATAGCGACTTCTTTTCGTTGTCTCCGCACAGGAACATTCCTTTAGAGCCTGATCAACATACAAGCTAGGTAAAAGAAACCACTGCGACGGCGCATAGTAAACCATCTCCGTCGAATCAGGACCAACTATTAGTATGTCGAGTGTGATGTTGGCCTCTGTATAACCTGATTTTATGATGACCATATAAATTGATAATGAAATTTTCATTGTAGTAAGAGATGTATCCACTGTAATGTGATTTACCATTGCATCCATAAGTAATATTACTTTTATTTAGAAGGCCAGAATTACATGTGCTACATTTTGTGGCCAGCGGCCGCCACAAAAAAAGGTCAGATATAGTATACACATCACTATATGGCTCCATTCACACTGGAAATTTTTATGTGGCAGCCACAAAAAAGTTGCAAATTGTGGCGGGCGGAGCCATTTTTCCGGTCACAGTGGCCACAGATAGAAACTGTTATTTGAAATGGCAGCATACACACGAGCCACTATCGGTTGCTACCACCCTGCCTCCTGCTGCTTTCGCGCTGTCTTGTCCTGTCTGTTACAGCATCAAGTACTCTTGACCTCTGTGAGAGGGAAGAATGGCTTTTGAAAAGTGGTGTGACTGAAATACTGATCGCAAGCTTGGAGAAGAGACCAGCATTTTGTAAGTTGATTTTCAAGGAATACAATGGTAAGAATATCAAAGAAAAATTGTGGACCGAGATGTGTGAGGCTGTGGTCTTACTTTCACAATATCTTCAAAGCTGTCCTATGGCATCCTGAAGTAATTAAAAGAATTATCAGTGTCATTTCAGCTCCAATTAAAGCTCCACACAATAGTTTTTTTTTTTACTAACTATGAGGGTCACCCAGTATTTTCTGCACTTCATCTCAAAGAGAGCGCAGACAACTGTTACATCAGCGAGATCATTATGGCATGGACCTCATTTGTTGCTGCCACGGTGCTTCTACTCACCATTTTTCGTGACCACAAAATGTTGCTCGTGTGAACCCAGCCTAAACCTTACTCATTATAAACATTATCATATACTTATACACAGGATACACACACACACTCTTACTCTTACTTACATTCACTCATCATTAGTGTGTATGTAAATGTACAAACAATATCTATGCTCAATTACCTATCTGTTCATCTATCTATCTACACACATACACACACTGATTCAGAGAAACAAATGATTATAAAATATAAAGATATGGAGAGGGTGCACAGCTTTGGCGAAATCAAAATTTGGGATGTCTAATGGTGACTTTACAATCGTATGCATTGCTATACATTATGAGATATTATAAAAAAAGCACAGTTTTTATTGATTATAAATTTTAACGAAAAGTTTAAACGGTCATAACCCACCCCTCTGCAACCCCAAATAAAACCGTCATTCTTATGAATAACTATTTTTATTAATGATTTATGTGATATATATATCTAGCCTGAAACTCACGGAATCACTTATAAATTTGTAACAGAGAAATTGAAACGAGTATCATTAAAATAGATATCATGGAACGATTGTGTTTCATTTTGTCGATATTTTCAATACTGTAAGGGGTTACTGTAAGGGGTATATGAACCGCGTAATGAAATAAATGTTAATTTTAGATTATAAGTATGTTTCTTCTGCAATAACTTGACTTTGCGCAGACAAAAGCGAGGTCAAACCTATAAAGAATTTTAGCACGCTTCTCTGGTAAATTCACTCGAACACTGCGCGAACACTCTCAATCAAAACAAACGCCACAGCCATCGGGTTAAACAATAAAACAAATACGAGTAGAATAACAGATACACTGAAACTGATGCAATGATTACATCATAGAAAAATATAAATACTGAGACATTTATCACACACGTACACAGACACTATCTATGTGTGTGTTTTTAAATCATTATTACCAATATATTGTTATAATGATCATTATCTGTTGATATCATTATTAGCCTTATTATCATTATCATTATTGTTACTGTAACCTATGTCATTCTCCCTGTAATCATCCGTTTAATACGTACGGGAACGAGGGCTTTTTATGGGAATATAATTGTGTGAAAATGTTCTGTATAATGTGTATGCAGTGAGACAAAGAATGGTAATAACGTAGCGTGAGCGTGGATGACGAGTACGGGAATTTCATCACATGTAAAGGATTTAAATTAAGAGTATCCTTATGATATATCGATCTTTAGCTGAACAAGCTCGTATCAGAAGTTCAGATAGACAAATTGAGCTTGTCAATAAATTACTATTAATGAAGGAAAAATATTAAGATTCTCTGGGCGATTTGTTTAAAGGGTAGGAACTTTTTAAGAAGTTTATATTGCTCGAACAAATTCACAATAGACACAAAGATATCCAGCTCGCACAAGGAATTTCCGGGAAACCTCTCAATAAATTAAGAAACTTATCAAATGAATATTCGATGATAATGAGAGCACCAATCCAAATATTTAATCAGACTCGATTATATCATCATCTTGAGTAAGGATAAGCCAGATTTGCGGGGCAGATACTTCGCAGGGCTTATATGCACTATGGCGAGCCTGTCTATGTCAGCGAGTGGTAACTTGTGAGTGTTTGCCAACGAGTGTTGATTCGATCTGAGCTTGGTCCTTACCCACCGTAGTAACCGCCATGCGACAGTGGAAACTCACGAGCTTAGTCATCATGAGTAATATATTGTCTCATATAATTACTTTCTCACAATTTTCAGGATACAACTAAAAAGTAGATCTAAAACGAAAAATCGCAAGATCACGGAGTATAAGAGAGGGGAAAGAACATCAGCAATCTTTACGATACTAGTGAGGGGGGGAATGCAAATACTATTAATAAATCCATAATATAAAATTAAGTACGAAAATTATTTTACAGTTCAATAAAAGAAACTAAGACTCAGAAAAACGGTAATTAAAAACAAAAAATAGGTTGAAAGAAATACGAGCACTATGTAAAACAGAAAAAAAATATCGTAACTAAAAATACAATTAAACAAAATAGTAAAAATCTCACCAAGGGGTTCTGTAAAATGCACCGATCTCAAAATG
>BOPN01006896.1:55759-60759 GCA_017312705.2 Penaeus japonicus
AGTAGTTATGAATCAACTAGGTTTAAATAACATGCAGTATAAATTGCAAATGTGACAAAGGTATGTATACCTTTGCTAGTGATCAACATATTATCGTTATGTCATGATGTTATAAAACAATAAGTAATAGCAAGTGAGTTATGCTAGGTTATAGTACAATCATATGTAGGTATATCAAGAATTGGTAACTATAATGCAAAAGATACAAAAGTACGACTTGCGAATAGGCATCGGGTGATGCGGCAAATTGCTCGGAGTGTGATGCAACCAACACGCGGCTTCGGCAACGGTCAGTTGTCGGAGTAGTTAGAGGATACTTGAGCGGAGAGCAAGCTCGAATCATCAGCTGTTGCAAGTCAGGTATCAGACTGGGAAAAAGTCATTAGGAGTCACGGGTTCCATGATGAACCCGAGAGTTGCAACAATGCAAGTTGACTGCATCAGGAACCGTATACAGCGTAGAATGGTCCTGGTAGTCGACAGATGTGGTAGTTACCAGCAGGAACTATCTGCAAGGTATAGCGAAATTAGTACTTCATATTGAAAAATAATCCTATATGCAATATAATAACATGAATTGGCAATAACAAGAATTAGGAGTTATTTACCTGAGTTCATGTTGACAATACTTATGCAGTAGCAGACCGGATTCATCGAGGGATGAACTATTTGCAAAATATGTGTCTATTGTGATAATTGATAAGTAGTCATGATATGATTTTTTTTCCATTTACTAACTGAGTCTAGTCCTTCGGGATGTGAAAGCGCGGCACATGAGCCAAGATCAGATGTAAATTATAATGAAAAAATGTGAGTGTGTATGATGTATGTATAATAAATAATAGACTAATTACCAACCATATCTAATCCTTTAAATAGGCGTGAACGGAAGTCAAGATTTGGGGCAAAGTGGATAAAGAAATAAAAATATTAATGTGCTTATGAAAGAAAGAAAGAAAAAAAAATCAACCGAATCCAGTCCTTCAATTGATTAGAAGGCACGACATGAGTCAGATCGGATGAGACTGGAAAAAAATAATGTTAATGAGAGCTGAAAGAAAAAAAATATATAACATTGACCTAGCGGTCGTTCCGTTGAGGAATAGGTGAATTACCATGATAAATAATTGATTCATAGACCATGTTTGTGGCCAATTAGCTTATGCGCCAAATTGAACTCGTCCCGTGGGGAAATGCTGCCTTAGCTCGAGATCAAAGATAAATATGAATTATTAGACTATGTTAAGATATTTCCATTGCGTGGCCAATCTCGTCCTTCTGAAATAAGGTGCGGCGTAAGGGCCAAGATCGGGGCAAACTGAAGGAAATACCATTAATATGTGGATAGCTAATAAAGAATGCGGAGTTAGCAAGCCTGGAACGCCTGATAAGTGGTAAGCTCGTTATCTCTGTTTGAGAAAAATAATTGTGACGTCAGGTTGTCAAGATCTCTAAGACGCGGCGCACCGGAGTGCGAAAATAACCCGTAATTCGCGGTTTATTCAATTGTGGTACAATAGTTACACGGATTTATGCAATGGGCGTCATGCAATGGGCGTCATGCAATGAAGGCCCGATAAGTGAGGTACAGTGTCGGGATAAGGGCAAAATTAAGCTGAAAAGCTATAAAATATGAAATGATAAATAAACATTTTCCTGTCCTAATGAACGCTGCGTGCAGTAACATAATGATAATATATTGGCGTTCCGATAGACCCATGAAATATTATGAAGGTCGGAACCTCGGACCGACCCTTAATGATAGCATATTTGCTTAATGTTGCCGAAGTTGACAATTGCTTAAAATTAAAGATAATGACAATTATATCAAATGATGATTAAAGTTACTTGCAATTAAATGATGAAATGTAGAAGCAACAACAATCAATAATGCAATGAAAAGGGCAAAGGTAGTCAAATATGACCAAACAATGAGATAGGAATAAAGCTGAGAAACAAACATGCATCTGTCAACATCTTTAGCTAAATGAGATGATAAACCATAATATGAAGTGATGAAACATGAAACTATGTTAAGATATGAAACAATTGCAATAAAGATTTAATGAATTAACTATCATAAATACACAAAGTCATATGAATAAAAAAAAGTTATCAAAAATATCAATTGTCTAATGTTGAGAAATATAGAATCTCACACACACAGTATAAAATGATAATCCAATTATCGTATTACAAGTAATTAGAGTGAAGTCAGTTAGTGACCGTTGATCGCATTTTAAATGACAAACGATGTTATGTTATAGATGTATGGAAATATATATAAAGTTATGCATTAAGAAATATAGCTAGATAAGATATCACCGTACAAACGTATTTGCAGACAATAAAATAAATGAAAATGTAGAGAAAATCATAGTTAAGATATATATAAATCTTAATTGTCGTAAACGATTTTCTTTCGAATTCACACGGATAGTGTAGGATAAGGTCAGGTGTAGGTCACATACATTAACATAATATTCCAAAGTAACGCGGTCAAGAGTGACCAGAAGGACAGTGAAGGTCACATGTAGTAATACAATATACCAAGATAACACGGTCAAGAAGGGACCACAAGGGATGGAGCGGTCGCCTGAATTTAAACATATTTCCAAAGTTTCATGTTCAGAGTTGACCATCCGGACGGATCAGAGGTCAAGTGAGGTCAGTTCACGACCTGGTCAGATGTAAAATACATGTAATTAAATAGATACTGAGACAAACTAAAAGAAATATATGTTATATTTCCCATAATAAAATAGCGAATCAAAAAATGCAAACGCAAGGTGAATTACATTTATACGGACACATAGTATAAATCATATTCAAGAAAAGGAAAATATGTGAATTCACAAGAAAATAATCACACGGAATCAAATGTCGAATATGAGACATGCAGTTAGGGAATATATTTTTGTTCGAAGCAATTCGAAATGTTAAATTTCGCATAGGAACGAAAACACATAGGAAATCGCACATATATTAGAAATTCCACATAAGAAAGTTTTGCTACAAAATATATTTTTTTACAGTTATATACCTAACTAACGTACACAAAAATAAATCATACTTGTAAGTAGAAATATGTAATTGTAATGAAGTATGCATAAGATAACGCAGAAAACGAAGCATAGAATGAAGTGATAAAACAAGTAAACGATCATAGTCATTTTATCGGCTTCGTATGAAAGGTTCATGTCACACCTTTATGTGAATGTCTACGAGAATAACGTTAAAGCGCGAACAATAGCAATGTAAGAGAAAAATAGAATATTTGTTGAATACTCGTAGAATAGTAAAGAGAACGAATAACGTACACATCGGAAGACACATAAAATAATGATGTGAAATTATTACGTTACCGAATGTTATTGAATGTTATTTAGTGAAATTAACAAGACGATACGCAGGGAAAAATCACTAATTAACAAAGTGAGAGTAGATGAGAACGCGAGGGAGGGAGGGCGGGGGAAATTACGGGGGGGGGGGGGGGATTTTCCCATAAATAGGCAGAAAAAAAAAGCTATGGGGGTGGGGGTACGGAAATACAAGAGATACATGTATCTAGAACCTTATATTGACTTACCTTCAGTTGCTGAAAGGAGAGAAGTGGTAGCTTCACTACGAGATTGTTGTGTTCCACTTAGTGGTGCCGTGGTTCACAATCACAAATACACACTTAGACAATAAAAAACGTGGAGATAAATTGTCCCGACCGTTACCGTATGAGATGGGAAAATAAGGATTATTCAAGTATGGGAGAACGGTTCACGACTTAAATTAAAAAATGGATCAATATTCTACACTTTTAACCTATATGGAGTAAGTTCTCCAAATATCACTAATTATGTCACGTAATGAAAAAATAGCACAAAGAGCCATTAGTATGTCAAATTATTTAAAAAATAGAAACGAGGTCCTTTCCTTTTTGTTATTAATCAACCATAAAAACAAAAGATTTGTAGTGAGAGGTCTACGAAAATTTATAATCTAAGACGTTATTTATACTTAATTGAAGACGTGAGGTTCTTATCTTCCGCTGCCACCAATTTATGTGGTGGGTGTAGATTTCCAATTACCCATACATAATAAATAAAAGGGTTTGATGTGAAACACGATAGCTAAAAACAATTACAATATATCATAACTCAAGATATGTATATAACATTATCTACAACAAAGAGGCACGATATATATACGCAGGGGGAAGCTAAGCCTATCGCAAAGCTAACGAGATCTAAGTTATAGTTATAGTGAGAATACTGAGGAAACACTGACAATGCACAGTAAATGAGATAAGTCACTAGACCATATCTACTTGGACCCTGGTCGTCGTGAGCAAACCTCAACCTTAAGGACATTGGAACGTGTCAGCCAAATCCCCTTAATTTGGCCATTACCTCTCAGCCAATCACAGTCGAGTCGAACTGTACTTCGTCCGATGAGCGAGGTCATCCGTGCCCTCGAAGTGACCCCGCATTACCCTAGCTGGTATCTCGCCTTAAACTCCTTAGAATAGGATCTTTTTAGATTTTTAGATCTTTTTAGAAATTAGTTCAGATTTCGTGTCGAAAGGTCATCCTCATCCTTCGACTCTTCCTCAAGGGATTCCAGGTAGATTTGTGTCTAATGCCTTAGTGTCTTGTTTCATATACTGTGCACTGTCAGTGTTTCCTTAGTGTACTCGATAGAACTACATCAGATCTCGTTACCTTTACTGTAGGTTTAGCTTTCCTTATCGTTGTAAATAATGTAATATATATCTTTGAATTATGATATATTATTATTGTTTAGTTGTTGTGTTTGATACCACTTGATTTCTAATGTGTGGTAATTAGAGCAATTAGAGCAGTCTAGATACCCTCATACACATACACTTACACACACACACACACATAAATAGATAAATATATATATATGCATATATATATATATATATATATATATATATATATATATATATATATATATATATATATGTATGTATGTATGTATAT
>BOPN01006897.1:7500-12996 GCA_017312705.2 Penaeus japonicus
CACCTCATTCTCAACTCTCTGTACCTCATTATCGCTCTCGCCTCATTCACGCTCTCGGTCTCGCCTTATTCTCGCTCTCGCCTCATTCTTGCTCTCGCCCCATTCTCGCTCTTGCCTCACTCTCGCTCTCGCTTCATTCTCGCTCTCGTTCTCGCTCTCGCCTCATTCTCGCTCTCGCCTCATTCTCGTTCTCGCCTCATTCACGCTCTCGCTTCATTCTCGCTCTCGCCTCATTCTCGTTCTCGCCTCATTCTCGCTCTCGCCTCATTCTTGCTCTCGCCCCATTCTCGCTCTTGCCTCACTCTCGCTCTCGCTTCATTCTCGCTCTCGTTCTCGCTCTCGCCCCATTCTCGCTCTTGCCTCACTCTCGCTCTCGCTTCATTCTCGCTCTCGCCTCATTCTCGCTCTCGCCTCATTCTCGCTCTCGCCTCATTCTCGCTCTCGCCTCATTCTCGCTCTCGCCTCATTCTCGCTCTCGCTTCATTCTCGCTCTCGTTCTCGCTCTCGCCTCACTCTCGCTCTCGCTTCATTCTCGCTCTCGCCTCATTCTCGCTCTCGCCTCATTCTCGCTCTCGCCTCATTCTCGCTCTCGCCTCATTCTCGCTCTCGCCTCATTCTCGCTCTCGCCTCATTCTCGCTCTCGCCTCATTCTCGCTCTCGCCTCATTCTCGTTCTCGCCTCATTCTAGCTCACACCTCATTCACGCTCTCGGTCTCGGTCCCGCTCTCGCCTCATTCTCACTCTCGCCTCATTCTCGCTCTCGCCTCATTCTCACTCTCGCCTCATTCTCGCTCTCACTTCATTCTTGCTCTCGCCTCATTCTCGCTCTCGTTCTCGCTCTTGCCTCACTCTCGCTCTCGCCTATTTCTCACTCTCGCCTCATTGTCGCTCTCGCCTCATTCTTGCTCTCGCCTCATTCTCGCTCTCGTTCTCGCTCTCGCCTCATTCTCGCTCTCGCCTCACTCTCGCTCTCACTTCATTCTCGCTCTCGCTCTCTCGCCTCATTCTCGCTCCCGCCTCATTCTCGCTCTCGGTCTCGGTCTCGCCTCATTCTTGCTTTCGCTATCGCCTCATTCTCGGTCTCGGTCTCGCCTCATTCTCGGTCTCGGTCTCGCCTCATTCTCGCTCCCGCCTCATTCTCGCTCTCGGTCTCGGTCTCACTCTCGCCTCACTCTCGCTCTCGCCTCATTCTCGCTCTCGCGTCATTCTCGCTTTCGTGTCATTCTTGCTCTCGCCTCATTCTTGCTCTCGGCTCATTCTCGCTCTCGCCTCACTCTCGCTCTCGCCTCATTCTCGCTCTCGGTCTCATTTTCGGTCTCGGTCTCGTTCTCGTTCTTGTTCTCGCTCTCGCTCACTCTCACTTTCACTCTCGCTTTCGCTTTCACTGACTCTCTCTCTATCAATCTCTATCTCTATATGTATCTATCTATCTATCTCGATCATTCTCTCTCTCACTTTCTTTCACTCTCTCTCTCTCTCTCTCTCTCTCTCTCTTGTTCTTGCTCTCGCTCTGACTCTCCCTCTAGTTCTCGCTCTCGCTCTCGCTCTTGCTGTCGCTCTTGCTCTTGCTCTCACTCTCCCTCTTGCTCGCTCTCGCTCACTCTCGCTTTCGCCCTCACTTTCTCACCCCCCCCTCTCTTTCTCTTTCTCTCTCTTTATCTCTTTCTCTCTCTTTATCTCTTCATCTCTCTCTCTCTCTCTCTCTCTCTCTATCTTGTTCTTGTTCTTGCTCTCGCTCTTGCTTTCGCTCTCCCTCTCTCCCTCTCTCTCCCTCCGTCTCCCCTCCCTCTCTCCCTCTCTCTCTCCGTCCCCCCTCCCTCCCTCTCTCTCTCTCTCTGTCCCCCCTCCCTCTCTCTCCCTCCGTCCCCCTGCCTCTCTCCCTCTCTCTCCCTCCATCCCCCCTCCCTCCCTCTCTCTCTCTCTCCGTCCCCCCTCCCTCCCTCCCTCTCTCCCTCCGTCCCCCCCTCTCTCTTCCTCCGTCCCCCTCCCACTCTCCCTCACTCTCCCTCTCTCTCCCTCCATCCCCCCTCCCTCCCTCTCTCTCCCTCCGTCCCCCCTCCCTCTCTCCCTCTCTCTCCCTCCCCCCCCCCCCCCCCCCCCCCCCCCCCCCCCCCCCTCTCTCCCCCCCCCCCCCTCTCTCTCTCTCTCTCTCTCTCCCTCTCCCTCCCTCCCTCTCCCTCTCTCTCTCTCCCTCCCTCCCTCCCTCTCTCCCCTCTCTCTCTCTCTCCGTCTCTCTCTCTCCCTCTCTCTCTCTCCTGGAATGAATGAGGTTTGCCAGACTTATAACCTATTCGGTAATTACTTCCCTCATAGATTATTAACCTTTGATACTGCCCTTATTCTCTTACCTCATCGCCCCCCTCCCCCCTCCCTCCCTCCCCCTCTCTCTCCTCGTTAGCTGAAACCCGCATTGAGAGAAATAGAAAAGGACCCAATCGGCTTTGCCTCATTTGAATCCACATTGTTTCCGAGGCGAAATCTTTCCTTCAGCCACAACAATGGGATTATTAACTCGCTTCTTGTACTGTCACCTCGTTTCCTCGTTCGCTTGGTTCCTTCTTGTTATAGTTTTTGAATCCATGTATTTAGTACTGAATACAAACACACGCACGCACACATCCGTCCATTAAATTTATTTATTTATTTATTTATTCATTCAGTTTTAATTAATTAATTAATTAATTCATTCACTCATTCATTCATCCACCATCCATAAATCCATCCGTCCATCCGTCCATCCATTCATCCATCCATCCATCCACCCATCCATCCATCCATCCACCCATCCATCCGTATATTCATCCATCCATCCATCCATCCATCCACACACACACACAAACACACATTTTTGTGTGTATATATATGTATATACTTATATATACATACACTTATATATATATATATATATATATATATATATATATATATATATATATATATATATATACATATATGTATGTGTGTGTGTGTGTGTGCATCTTATGTATCCATGTATTCCTGCATACCTCTCCCACATTCATCACATCAAGTCACGTCCTGTCACCTCAACTGCCCAGTCAACCACGCCCCCTAGAGTCAACACACTAAAGGTCACCCAGCGCCACGGTCACCGCATAAGGAAGAGTTCCGTTTAATGCCTAGTTTGGCCGGACGGAAGAGGAACGTTCACCCTCATCAGTGGAAGGGAAATGCACTTATTAAGGGGTTTGGCGAGGACATGCATTTTAGAGGTGGTAGGGGGTGGGGGACTGGGGGAGGGGGCGGGGGCGGGCGCGTTGGAGGAGGTGGGGGTGGGAGTGGAGTTGTTATATTTGGCTAAGTGATTGTGGTGTATGGCCGTGATTTTTTTTTAAGTGGATGGGGGTGGTGATGGGAGAGGGTGGGTGGGTGGGTGGGTGGATGGGTGGGAGGGAGGTAGAGAGAGAGAGAGAAAAGGGGGGGGGGGGCGTGAATGTTGGTTGAATAAATGCACTCGTTTGGTTCAGACTGAAAGGGAATCTACGGGCGTGTGTCCACTACAAAGGGGGAATGCACATGCCACATCTGTATCAATTTATGCAACATAGGAGGGGAATGGGGGGCTGTATGTCAAAGGGGAAATAGGGGTGGTGGGGGGGGTGAGGATGATTCCTCTCACCCTCCACTAAAAGACGGCCCCCTCCCCACCCTCCATCCTTCAACCTCTATTTAGTCTCCTTTCCTCCCCCCCTCCTATTACCCTTCATCCACTACCTCTCCCCCACCCCACCGACCTTGGGCCCCTCCTCTGCAATCTGTGCAACGAGAAGATGGACAGGAAAGCGATGATCCCCTCCCCCACACCTTTCCCCCCTCCCCCCCCCTTTCCCGTCGCACGCTTTTTCTCTTCGTTCATCTTCTATGTAGACCCTTATCACCTCATTTTTTATTCATCTCCTTCCTTCTCTCTTCCCTTACTTCCCCTCCTTCTTCCTCCACCTTCCCCCTCCCCTACTCCCCTTCTCCCCTCCTCCCTCTCCTTCCTCTCTTTCCCCTCCTCATCCTCTCTCCCCTCCTCCTTCTTCCTTCACCTTCCCCCTCTCCTCCTCCCCTTCTCCTCCCCTTCCCCTTCTCCCCTCCTCCCCCTCCTTTCCTTCCTTCCCCACCTTCCCCTCCCCCCTCCTTCCCTTCCTTCCCTTCTTCCCCCATACTCCTTTACCCATTATTTAGTGACCTGAGGCTGAAGACTTCCTTGAGGTCTGAGTGGTTTTGCAACATCCTCTGCAACATTAGGTAAGGAGAGCGCACATGACCTTAGAAAAGGGAGGGAAGGAGGGAGGAGGAAGAGGGGGGTGGAGGAAAGAAGAAGATAACGAAGAGGACGGGTGGAGGGAGTGACTGATGGGAGGGATAGAATGAGGAGGAAAGGAGGAAAAGGAGGAGGAGGGAAGGAGGAAAAGGAAGAGGAAGGAAGGAATGAAAGAATGAGGGACTTGATGGAACTAATATAAAAGGAGGGAGTGGAGTGGAGTAGGGAGAGAAGGAGGGAAGAGAGGAGAGGAGATTGGGGAAACAAAAAAGAAGAGAAAAGGAGAAAACAAAAGAGGATTGAGAAAAGAGAGGAAGGTGCTGAGAATAGAGTGGAGGAGAGGGAAGAGGAGATGAATGAAAGAGAGAGAAAACAAACATTGGAGGATAGTAGAGAAAAGAAGGGAAAATATAGAGAGAAAAAAAGAGGAGAGCGAGCGAGATAGAGAGAGAGAGAAAGTGAGAGAGAAAGAGAGAGCGGGGAGGGAAGGAGGGAAGAGGGAGGGAGAGAGAGAAAAAAGTGAAGGGGAATGACCAATTATAGAGGGAAGGAAAGAAAAACAGTGGAGGGAGAGTGGAGAGAAGCAAAATAGAAGAGAGGTAGAAAGGAGATAGAGAGGGAATGACAACAGCGAAGTCAAGGAAGGAGGGAGAGAGAAGAAAAAAGCGAAAAGAGAAAGACCGGCAGATAGTAATGATGCATTGCTCCATTTGCATAATTGCAACGCTCAACAGAAAACGGAAAGCTGATCGATGGGTGATATACTTCAAACGTCATTTACATGCGCAAAAAAGGAAGAATAAGAAGAGCAAATTGAAATAATCGGAAAAATGAGGGTCACTGTAACGAAATGGCCGAGAATGACGATATAAATTAGAGGTTCTTTTTTAAAATCAAGAGACGAGGTCAGAAAGTGAAATGAGGAAAGAAAATGGTGGACATCTTGATAGGGGTGACTTGGCTAAATCGATGAACTACCTTCATTTTGTTAATGTTTGGGCGAATGGGAGATGGAAAGAGAAGGAGAGGGAAGGTGGGGGAAGAAATTGATAATATAGGATATGGTGAAGGATTTGGAAGGATAGACCGAGAGAAAGGTAATACTGAAGATAGAGAGGAAGGAGAAGAGGAAGAATCAAAGGAAGTGGGAAAAATTGAAAGAAGACATAAAAAAAAAAATGAGATGTTGATTAAATATGCCTAAAGGCTGCTGTTTGATTACTTTCTAG
>BOPN01006897.1:14640-19640 GCA_017312705.2 Penaeus japonicus
TTGTGAACCCATGTAGGCATTCAAATGTGGAGGTCCCAACTTCCATTGGAGCCGGTTCAGTACCATTCCCTCTGCCGTCTTTCTCAGACAGCTGAGTAGATAGATGGGACGGTACCATCCCGGCTCCTTTGGTTTAGGGACGGGAACTATGTCAGCCCTCTTCCAGCACTGTGGTAGCGAGTAAGTCTCCCAGGACTTGTTGATGTAAGAATGCAAGCTCACCTTCATGTCCTAGGTGGGAAATGATGGGGTAGGAGATCCCATCACAACCCGGGGCTGACCGGGAACTGGTCTTATACGTCCGCCGTAATTCCCTCAGAGAGAACATGGCATCTGCGTCATCAGGCTCGGCCGCCTTCTCTCTGATGAGGGCATCCCTGCCTGAAAGCAATTCCTCTTGGCATGTCCTCAACTCTGCTGGTAGGCCGGCGCTACTTGTTCTGGCAGAGAACTCGAGAGCCAGTCTCTCTGCCTCCGACCGCGGGGCATGGTGGGTTTTTCTAGGGGCTGAGCAATTTGCGGCTCGTCTGATACGGTTCCATAGCTCTGAAAGGGAGGTTTGGTGGCCCAAGGACTCACACCACTCCAGCCACTTTTCCTGCTTTAACCTCTTAGCAGTTTCCTGAGCATCCCTGAGAGCCTCTCTCAAAAGAGCGTGGTTCTCAGGGGTTCTCTGTCTGCGGAAGTGTCTTCTGCACATATTGATTCTGTGGTTAACCTCCTTAATCTCATTATTGTAGTAACAGGCGTCTTTGGAACACCTGGACCACGGACGAGTTTTGGGGATGGTCTCTGAGGCTGTCTCGTCTATGGCATTTACTAGTCTGACCTCAAGTATATCCACATTATCTTTAAGTGAGAAGTCACTGGTTCTGAGGCACCTGGCCAGGGCCTCCTGGAAAGCTTTCCAGTTGGCCCTGTCCACTTCCATCGAGGATTATGCATGGGTGCCGGGCCAGCATCCAAGATGTGGTGACTATCCCATAATGATTGCTCGTGGCAGTGTTGTCCACAGACCAACTAATTCTCTCAACCAGAGTCGCAGTGACAAAGGTAAGGTCAAGGATCCCCACGCTAACGTGCGTAGGCTCCTGGATGTTGAGAAGAGCAATCTCGGGGCACGACTCAAGCACCTCAGCTATGTGGTATCCTGTCACATTACGACTCCGAGTGGGAACAAAGATGGGGTGGTGGGCATTGAAGTCTCCCCCTATGAGATTTGGCTCGTGTGCCGCAGCAGCACAGACTTCACTAATATCTAAGCTCCTACATTTTGGCCTGCTATACACATTGTACAGCTTGAGGGGACCCCCGGCCAAATGGATCTCAACGGCAAGGAATTCGACGCCTTCTCCACACTGCACAGGATCGGCAATCAAGGAGCAGGGGATAGTCGACTTCACAAGGGTAATCAAACCTCTGGTGCCTTGCGTACTCGGCAGCACAAAGGGATGATATCCCGAGAAGCGAACAGATTCCCCTGTTAGGGTCTCCTGGAGCATGACAACGTCAATGTTCCGAGATCGCACGATCGCGTGGAGAAGGGCATTCCTTGAGGAAAAGCTGTTGATATTCCACTGCAGTATGCTTAGATTAGAAGCCATTGTGCTAATCTGAGTCCATTAAGTCTGTGTCGTCAACGACGTCGACATAATCGGTCTCAGTGTCCGACGCCCCAGTGTGGGTAACGTCAGACATTTCGGAGTCTGACAACTCCTTGGTGAGTTCCTCACTGAGCGTGATTTCCTCACTCGACTCGTCACTGTCGTCAGGACAGGTCGAGCCATTAGTAGGGCTGGGTCTCCTGGGAGGTGGAGAACCCTTGGTCGCCTTGACCTTCATTCTGGATGGTCGTGGCTTCCTCACCCTTTGGGGTTTGGGTGCAGGCTCTGCCAGTGTGGTCTTGGCCGCAGGTTGGGTGGGGAGACAAGTCTCGCCCTGGGGGTTTGTGGGGAGAGGAGTCTCGCCTTGAGTTGGAGTGGGTTTTGAGGCCATAGGACTCATCTCCCTCTCCTTCAGAGCAGCGACAGTCTGAGTCATTGCCGTCATGGCGACCTTGACTGCCTTCTCCGTCTCCTCACTGGTCCTCCCCAATGCTGTCGCAACTGCTGTGACGACTGTTGTCAGCAGGAGCGTCAAGTCCTTCTCTGTAAACAGAGTTGGTCTCTCCGCTCTTGGGGTAGACTTTGTGGTGTTCCCAGACCCCTTCCGGGTCTGTTTCCGTCTTGGAACTCCCACCAGAGCCGGAAACTCCTTTGTGTTGGAGGTGTCTGGCGGTGGTTTCGCTTTGGGCAGTGCGTCCTTCCTCTTAGAAGAGGGGGGGGGTAGCCCTTACCCCTTTGCTCTGCCCCCAGAAATAAGTGCCTGGAGGGGTGGGAACAAAATCTGGTCGCTTTGCAGCGACCTCTTGCCGCCGAAGAGCCTCTTCCTTCCTTGCGGAACAGCCGAGGCTCCAGGCGTGGTGCTTTTTGTGGCAGTTGGGACACTTTGCAGTGGTGTCCCGCTTGCCCTCCTTGTGTGCTTTGAGACACACAAGGACTGTGTGCCTGACTACAGACACCACACTTTGGCTTTGCCGAGCAAGTGGCCTGGTGCTGCCCGTACTTCTGGCACGTGAAACAGCGGAGCGGGTCAGGAACGTATGTCCTGAGGCTGTAGGAGCCCCAATTGGCAAGGTCTAAGGACGCAAATGGGGCTCCCTTCAAAGTGACCAGGACTTGCCTGGTTGGGTGATTCCTTTTGGAGTCGGGAAGCTCCCACCACCTTGGGATGAGACGTGATGACCTCAAGGTCATACATCAGAGGGAAGCCAAGAAGCACCATCTTGGACTTCCTCTCTTCGGGAGTCAGAGACCTTCTGCCCATCCAGGAGCTTGTCTGTCTCCTGGAGGAAGGTGAGAGTGGCCTGGTCCCTCGGTACGATTATCATGCCATTGTCTCTGGCAATTCTAATCGTCAGACGGCACTGTCTCTGGTTTTCCAGTGCCCGTACCATCTGGTAAGCGTTGTTGAATCCTTCCGGTTTGGGGGGAACCGACTTGGGGCTACAGACTCGTCCTCCGAGTCCGAAGCCGACCGAAGCCGCTTCTTGCCTGTCCTCCAAACCGACGCCGGGGATTTGACAGTGGGACAAGCAGGGTTGGAGGGTCCTACCTGGCTTCCATTTTTGTTTTGACTCGTCGTCTGAACCGACGCCAGAGACTTGTCAAAGCCAGGGGCTGGTTTGGAGGGTCCAGCCCGAGGTTCTTGAGCAGGTTTTCTCTGAACCGACGCCAAAGCCTTACCCCTCTTTCTACTTTTGTCACAGAGGACCTTGAAAGGGTCCAAAGTGACAGCCTTGGTCGATTTCTTGCTGGGGTCATCAGCAGGGGTATCAGTCAAGGGTTTGGTGAAAGTTGCCTTATGTTAGTGGTTCAACTCATCCTCCCATGCCCCCACCCACCACGGAGTCTAACAAGGGGAAGCTGTGCACTGAGGCCATGCTTAGAAGCCACAGGGGTGATAGGAGTATACGCAACCCCTGCCTCGCGTTGATGGCACTCACAAGACCATACAATTGCCTGCAAGACAGGGGCTGCTTGACCCTAGCCTATCTCAAAAGAGAGACGAGCCAATTGACCTAACTGAGTCGAGATCAGGCCCCCTGTCTTGCCTGAATAGAGGACCAAAGAGGCGTGTTGCTAGCCGCAGGGCATACTCATACACAGCATCGCTCAACCTCCAGGACTCCCATCTCCCAGCGCACAGGGGCGCCACGCACAGCAAATGCATGGGCAGGTGTGAGCCCCCCTGGGGAGAGGACCAGGGGGGGTGCAACCCCACCTACTAGATCAGCTCCTAGGAACACTTAGTCATCCCTCCCCAGAGAACCCGCCGCTGGAAGCCCCCCCTCAGCGGCAGGAAGAGACTGGCCAGATTCAGAGCAGGCTCATCCGAGGAAGGAGTTCAAGCCCCTGCGACACGACAAGGCGGTTCCTTTGCGGGGGATTTTGAGAGAGGCTGTGTATACGGATCACATGAAGGAGTCGTTTCTGAATGTGGTGCTTATCAGGAAAAGTAATATTTCTGACAAAGTTGCACTGTGCCGCTGCGAAACACAAGAGAGACTGGTAAATAGCATGTTGTCTGATAATACAGTCTAAAGGTCGTCTTTCAATTACAAATAACATATATGGAAATGTGCGCTGAATGTTTTATTTAACCTTTGAAGAAAATGGGAAAAATGTTTAGGTATGGTGAGCATTAGCATAGACCAACATCGTCTAAAAAAATGTTAATGATACTGATGATAATAATGACAATGATAATAATAACAAAAATTATAATGATAATAATTATATGACTATTGATGATGATACTATTAGTACTATCAGTACTACTAATAATAATGATAATAATAAGAATGATAATGATTATTAATACTATCATTATTATTATATAAATAATAAGTGATAATAATAATTTATTCTCCTTTTTACAGTAATCCTAAAGGATAATACAAGTTTCTTTTCTCAATTTGAGCTAAGGAAATCAAATTGAAAGTTTTTGGGATGTCAAAAATATATTAAATACAAAACTGACAAACTCTGCTCTTTAGACCATTTGGAAGTGTAATGGTACCCTGGTTTGTATGTTTATTGAACCTTTTTTTAAAAGGACAGCATGGATGTACTGTACACGCTGAAAATGTGGAGGACATTGTGATTCTAAATAACCAAAGGTGCAGAATTAGTCAGTTTAGAATTATATGTTTTTGACAGCTTTAAGCTAAATTATCATTTCTATTCATATGCATGCACACACAAACACACGCATGCATACGCATACGCATATGCACACACACACATATTTTGAAACAAATATTTTCTATATTAATTTACATATGCTATAACTGTAATAATAAAATATATAATACACATTTTTTGATGTTTCAATAGGAATCACAGTGGATTCAAAATGTCACAAGATTTTTCTCATCTAATTGTAACCTTATTTAATTT
>BOPN01006897.1:32140-44640 GCA_017312705.2 Penaeus japonicus
ATGCATTATCCTCTCTGCCTATTTTTTTTCTGGATTACCCATAATCCTTGAAGAAATTGCAGAAGTTGCAAAGAAATAACCTTATCCACGATGCTTTCACGAATGGCATTAAAATATCCTTTCAGAGGTGTGGGATTTAAGAGAACCTCTATTTTGTTTTTGTTTCACTATTTTATTTAAATTCTAAAGAAGCAAAATCCCAAGTTTGAGTAATTTATATGCATAACCCAATTGTTGCAAATTACAGAGCCGACCCTAGATGTTGAGAGATTATTGAATTTGAGACGTTCCTTTAAAGTATGAGAGATTGACGTCAACTGAAACTGTTCAAGAAAAAATAAAAAGAAACTGTTTTACCCTATCTCTTTTCACCTTATACAAAAACCTCATGGTTATTCATGGCTGAAGTTCGATTATGATAGATAGTTCAGATTGTGAGTTTGAATACAAATTAATTTTTTGAGGCAAAATGACAGTGACAAAAATGATTGTTATTTTTTTCGAGAATTTTTTTTTTCCTTCTTTCCCTATGAAATCAGATATCTAGAGACAGAATTTGACTTAAAATTGAGTTGGCTGAGTTGAGAAAATTTTCACATTATATTTTTATAATTATATCAGTGTATCAAATAATTAATCTTGCTCTCTGGAATTAATAATTGATTTTTTTTTTTTTCCATTCTTAGTAATTTGTTTCATAGATATTTGTTCATGTATTTAGATTCAGTTGTTATTTTTTGTCTTATTTTTCCCCTTTTCATTCAGTTGCAGTTTGTCTTGTTTAAAAAAAAAAAAAAATACTAACCCCAAGTTTTTTTTTTTATAAAGTTAACAAGACTAACTATTTAAAAAATTGGTATTATTATTGATTAAGACCCCCAGTGGTGTTTTTGTTTCATTGGTTATCTAAAACAATAAAGATTTTGAGTTTTGTTCTTGATTACATTCATGATATTCTAGTTTATGAATTTTGTTAGATTAGAGAGATTTTTAAAAGACACGTTTGAGAATGAAACATAAAGACACATTTTGCATGGCATATATTGTTATATTGTATTAATTTTTAAGCTAGTATTTTTTTAATCAATATTTCCACAGTTTCAGGTTTGATCCTACATAACGCAAAGATATTTTCTAACAAGATATCCCATGTTTTATATCATGAATTAAAATATTTTTTCTCTGTTTCATAGTTGGATGACATTGTGAGTCTTGCGTCCCAGCTCCAGCCAGAGGACCACAAAGTTGCCGCAGAAATCTGGTTTGCGGCACTTAAACAGATCCAGACATTGTGGAGCAAAGCCCAACTGTCTCCATCTCGCGAGGTAGGATGCGATCTCCGTGTTTCTTTGAACTGGAGGTTTGGTGGGATCCGTTAATGTTGATATGGCAGATAGTTATATAGCCTTTAGAAATTACTGTTATTACTTCGATGGATTTATGTTTCTCTCTGTTTCTCTCTGCTTCTCTCTCTCTCTCTCTCTCTCTCTCTCTCTCTCTCTCTTTCCCTCATCCCCTCTCACTCACTCACTTGCTTACTTACTCACCATCTCACTCACTCACTCACTCTCTATTTCTCTCTCTCTCTCTCTCTCTCTCTCTCTCTCTCTCTCTCTCTCTCTCTCTCTCTGTCTCTGTCTCTGTCTCTCTGTCTCTCTGTCTCTCTGTCTCTCTCTCTCTCTCTCTCTCTCTCTCTCTCTCTCTCTCTCTCTCTCTCTCTCTCTCTCTCTCTCTCTCTCTTTCTCTCTGTCTCTCTCTCTCTCTGTCTCTCTCTCTCTCTCTCTCTCTCTCTCTCTCTCTCTCTCTCTCTCTCTCTCTCTCTCTCTCTCTCTCTCTCTCTCTCTCTGCTCCTCTCTCTCTCTCTCTCTCTCTCTCTCTCTCTCTCTCTCTCTCTCTCTCTCTCTCTCTCTCTCTCTCTCTGTCTCTCCCTCCCTCCTTCCCTCCTTCCTTCCCTCCTTCCTTCCCTCCTTCCCTCCCTCCCTCCCTCTCTCTTTTTCTCTTTCTCTCATTCTCTCTCTGTCTCTCTCTGTCTCTCTCTGTCTCTCTCTGTCTCTCTCTCTCTCTCTCTCTCTCTCTCTCTCTCTCTCTCTCTCTCTCTCTCTCTCTCTCTCTCTCTCTCTCTCTCTCTCTCTCTCTCTCTCTCTCTCTCTCTCTCTCTTTCTCTCTCTCTCTCTCTTGCTCTTTCTATCCCTCCCTCCCCCTCTCCCCCTCTATCTCCCCTCCCCCCTTTCTTTTTTTATATTTAGTTTTAGAAGATTTCTGAATATTTGCTATTTTATAAAATCTTGTCAATAGCAGTGTGCAAGTGAGCTGTCATCTCCTGAAGATCTTAATGCAATATCAACAAGAAAAACATCAGTATATCCAGATGAAGGTAATATCTGTGTTTTTTTACTATGTTTTTTTTCTTCTTTTTTTAAAATGAAAGTCACATTAATGATTTAAAGAAAAGTAGTTATAGTATGACCAGTAGTAGTAATGATCATAATGATAATAAGGCTAATGATGTTATTGATAAAAATAAGGTTAATAACAAAAGATCATTTTTTAGAGCAAGAATGAGAATATATTTAAACAAAAACTTGTATTACAAGTTTACTTTGAAATATATTTTTGGTTTCCTTTTTCTGGTTCAAGGCAATTTTTTTAGTGTAAAAATTTTACCTTCCACATCATAATTCTTTTTTTGTTTCATTTGCAGAACTTTCAAACAATAATTCATCATCAATCAACATATCAAGTCAAAATATTAACAGAAGAAATGGCAAAGGTAATAGAAAATATAACACAGTCATGTTTATTATCATTGTCAGTGTCATCTTCATCTTCATCTTCATCTTCATCATCATATCCATCTTCATCTCCATCTTCTTCATCTTTATCATCATGTAAGGATTTATTGTTTAGTTTTTACTTATGTTTTTTTTCCATCAAGTGGAAAAAGAAGGAAAAAAATATTCTTTAAAGGGATAGAGTTGATACTGTTTTGTTCATTTATTTAGTCAACAGATGTATAGAAATAACAGTTAATTTGATGTATGGAGCAGTGAAGAGAAAACACTGAGCTAAATGAATAACAGATATGCAAAAATAAAAGATACTTTGATATATAAAGCAGTTGAAAAGAAGAAGAAGAAAAAAACAGTCTCTAGGCTAAATAGAGAAAAATATATAATCTCAAACTCATTCAGCAGAAGGAAGACGAGACATGTTCCAGCAGCATCCCACGAGTCCTTCAGCTGCCAAGAAGATAAAGAAGGAGCATCAAGACCCAGAGGATGAGATGAGTGAGCCAGAACTGAGGAACACCAAGGCCCTGGTCAAGCAAGAGGTCTTGAATGAGGACGAGAGCCAGAGAAACAGCGAGGATGAGAGTGAGGTATGGATTTTTTTTTTTTTTCTCTCTATTTTTTTTATTAATGCATTTTTTCAACTTTTCCTTATTTTTTTCTCTTTCTTTCTGTTCTTCTTTTTGTTTACCTGGTTCTTTTTCAACTTTTTCTTGTTTCTTCTTTTTTCTTTTTCTTTCTTTTTATTTTTTATTTTATTTTTTTTATTTTTTATTTTTTTTTGTCTTCTTTCACAGTGTTTTTTGTTAATTTATCTTTTGATATAAGGGTAGAACTTAAGGCTATGAAAATCATTGCACATAAAGATTACTTGCTGTCGGGAGTTTATTTGCTGCTATTGCCAGGGATCAAGAGAAGTTATTGAAATTTCTCATTAAAGATACAGTATAAAAAGGAGACAAAATGAAATGAAAATATGAATTAAATACCTACATTTTTGTCTTTCGTTTCTAGGGGAGATGACTTTAAATTCAGTAGTAATGAGATGATAAACATCTTTATAAAGAGCACATTTATGAAAATTTTAGTGTAGTTGTGATGTACATCATAGATAGATTTGTTTTTCTGTTTTATAAACATCTTTATAAAGAGCACATTTATGAAAATGTTAGTGTAGTTGTGATGTACATCATAGATAAGAGTTTTTTTTCTGTTTGTCAACTACATTTTGAAAAACAATTCCAGTGAAATGGAAGCAAAGATTGGACAGTTATAGCAACAGTCCTGATGAACAAAGTGTGGAAAGTTCAAATTAAGGTGGTAATAGGAGGAAAGCCCCCACCTGTTTTTAAATTTTAAATAAGACAGTTATGGCAATTTAGGAGAATTTTGCACATGAATTATAACAAAAAACATCCTGTATTTTGAGAAGCATCTAGAATGTTAGATATTATTTTATGAACGATCATTCTTCTGGCCTATCCATACTAAGAAAGAATGATTCTCTTTTCCTTTCCTAATCTGCAACATGACTTTGTTTGACTAGAATTTTTTACATGTTGATATGCCTCTCCTACTGCTAGACCCTCTCATTTATCCAAGCTTAGGACTGGCATCTTAGCACTCTGGCTTGACTAGCTAAGTGGCTGGGTGACCTGTACTTTTTGATGAATCTCTTATCATTATTTTGTTATCAATCCTCTTTGTGATACCTCCTTCTTCCATTGCAGGTGCAATCTGTTCACTTGATGATATCTGCTGATCCAGTACTGGTACCAAATATGAACAAGTTTAAAAAGGTTCAGAAGAGTAATGCTTCGGGCAAAACGGAAACTGCCTACCAGTGCGAAAAATGCCCCAAGCAGTACCGAACGCCTGTAGCTTTGTACAGTAAGTGCAAGTATTGTTTTTTTTTGCATCACTTTTTCTTTTTCTCTTCATCATTATGTTAGATAAATGAAAATTTGCTTTTATTTTTGTGTATTTACAGATTACAAAATAAAAGAACATAATACAGTATGATTTTATTATAGTTTTAATTGTCATGAGCTGTACTTTTTTTTTCATTTCTTTAGTTAGCACAAGGAAGTTTTCTTATACTTATTTTTTCTCCTCAAACAGAACATAGATCAACACACACCAAAAATTTAGAATGTCAGATCTGCCACCAAAGATTGTCAAATCGACATGCACTTAACGGTAAAGTGTTTGTCTTTTTTCTTCTTCTTTTTCTCTGCCGTCTCATATCCTCCCTCTTTTTCCTCTTTTCTCTCTCCTTTACTCGCTCTTATCCTCTCTTCTTTCTCCTGTTCTCCTCCTCCTCCTCCTCCTCCTCCTCCTCCTCCTCCTCCTCCTCCTTCTTAAAAGCTGAAACCAGATCATTAGTTCATGAATAAGCAGAATTTTTGGACATGTATGCATTGCACTGCTTTCCTCTATATTACTAAAAAAAAATTGTGATGATTTCATGGAAGAGCAAAAAGATAGAAATAGATTAAGAGATTTCATACTTGTCACATATTCAGATTATTACTCCCCTTTTTCTCACCTTTTCTGTTCAAATCTTTTCAGCACACAAGAGAACGCACACCGGGGAAAGGCCGTATGAGTGCACCAAATGCTCTTCCAGATTCACTACGCGAGGCAATTTAGCACGGCATGTTGCTGGCCACGAGGGGAAAAAGCCGTGGCAGTGTGACATCTGTGGCAAGAGATACACAGAGAAGAAGTCCGTCAAGGTCCACATGCGCACTCACACTGGGGAGAAGCCTTATGCGTAAGTGGCTCTTCATTTGTTGCTGGTGTTGCTGCCTATATGTTAGGGCTTGGTTTGTGCCTCTGTGTCTTCCTTAGGTTTTGTCTTTGTGTTAAGATCTTTGTATAGTTTCCCTCTATTATGTCTTCCTGTTGTTATTTGTTTGTTGTGTCTTTGTATAGCTTCTTTAGGTTGTGCTTCCCTTTGTTCTTGCGCTGATGTCTTTGCTTTATGGTCTTTGTGTTCTGCCTTGTGTAATGTCCTTGTACTTGTCTTTGTATTGTGTATTTGTGTTGATTATCTGCATTTTGTTGTTGTATTGTTTCCATGGGTTGTGCCCACGAGATGTTTTCTATGTTTTATCTATGTTTTATGTTCATTGTTTGCATCTTTTGTTTTATCCTTGGATTGTTTTCTGTGTATTGTGTCTTTTGGTAGTATTCTTGGCTTATGCCCATGTGTTTAGTCCTTGTATTGTCTCTACATGTTGTGTCCTTTTGTAATATCCTCATATTATATTCCTTATATTGTGTTGTCTGGTTTTATTCTTGGCTTGTGTTTAGCCCTTGTATTGTGTCATTTTGTTTTATCCATGGGTTGTTTTCCATTTGTTGTGTCCTTTGGTTGTATTCCTGGATTGTGTTTTTGTGTTTTGTCCTTGTCTTTTAACTTTGGGTTGTGTTCTTGGGAATAGCTTGGTGGATCATTTTGTGCCATAATACAATCTTCTATTTTGGTTTTAGTTTCATTATTTGGCAGTTTGTATCTGAATTGGAGACATTGGTTTTAGGGAATGATGGTTTTCGTAGCTGAGGCACTTATTCATTTTGCATGAGCCTGTTTTGTGTGTGTAGTGATAGCCACAATTAATCTGGAAATTCAGACTAATGTAATTTTGGATTTATTTAATGTAAGCCAGGTTTTAATTGTGTTACCTGTTACAGACTTTAACCCTTTGGCCGTTGTATTTTTAAATGAGTTTATACTGCCTTGTGTTGGTATTATCATATATGGCCTGACTCTTCCGCGTCTAGGCCTATTGCTTGCCTTGACAACAAATGATGCCATCCGCGACCAATGGGTTAATGTAATGAATGCACTTTTAAAGTATTATTTCTGTGTATTTACAAATTCCATTATGTATGCAGTAGCTTGTTTATACATTCATCATCATTTACAGTTAAACTCAAATATTTCCACAATGGAAGACTTTAAACATACAGTAATACAGTGCAGTGTTATTGCATCTCTGATAAGTAGCCTATAACAAATAATAAGAAAAATATATTATTGTAGATTTTGTTTTAACAGCTGCACCAAATATGACATTTTGTTTAATCACTACTATCCTGCCATTTTGTTTTGAATAAGTTATTTTTCCTCTAGTGCATTTTTAGCATATCAACTGATTTTGCCTTAAGAGATTTTAGTACATTTTGTTGTATTTATAAGTGTTTAGTAAAAAGAGAGAAGGAAAGAAAAAATACATTTATCTAATTCATACATGTCATGACACTAATAAACAATCCAATCCTAGGTGTTCGATGTGTCCCAAACGATTCTCACAGTCGGGAATCCTGCAGGCACATATGCTAATACATACAGACCAGTATGCGCACCTGTGTGACATTTGTGGGCGCTCCTTTCGACAGCGATCGCAACTCATAACCCACCACTTGAGGCATGAAGGAGTCAGACCCTACTCATGTACTGATTGTGATAGGAAATTCACCACTAAAGGTTGTTATTCTTTGGTTTTGTTACATTGCACTTTTTTTTTAATTATTAATTTTATTTATTATCTATTTGTCTTTTTATTCAAGTCAGTATTTACTTGTTATTTATATGGTTGCATCTATCAGTTTCTAGAGTCCTTATTAATAATGAAGGAAGTGAGATTTGAACATTTGGAAACAAAGATTGACCATTTATTATCTCATAATATGACTTTATCATTAGGATGAAGATTTTCTTTCTCAATGCATAAGGTACAGGCAGTCAAAAATAATTTTAAAAGATCTTTTCTTTCTTTAAATCTAACAAGTATTCAACAAGTCATAATGGAATGTAATCTTTCAGGAGACATGGAGAGACACATGCGCACTCATACTGGGGAACGTCCGTTCCATTGTGACGTATGTGGGTCTTCTTTCGCTCGTCCTCAGACCCTTCAGGAGCACAAGAACAGGCATTATAACTTTAAGCCATATATTTGCAAGATATGTGGCAAGAGTAAGTCTGGTGTATAATTATTGTTTGAATTAAGAGATTGATTGATTGACTGAATAGTGGAATATGTCATTATGCTTGAACAATGTCTGTATATATATGTATATACTAAGAGGACTTTCTTATCATTGATCTGTGTTTTAGTTCTGTTTTTATATCTAATAAGTAACATTTATAGAAATGATGTTCATGTTCATGACCTGATTTGAGTAACTAATTTTCATTTTCAGGCTTTCATGAACTTGCTGCTTGTTCTCGACATGTCAAGGGCCAACATGGGAGGGAGCCAGCTGCTGCTAGTATAATCAGATTGAACAATCAAAATCAACCTGGTATATAGAGTATTTATTTTGAATCGTGCATGGCATCTTTTTCTTCTTATTCCATCATTATTACTCATTTCAGCATTAGTGCCTCATTCTTAGTGTTGAAGTTATATATTGAAAATCTGGATCTTGTTACTTTTATGAAGAAGTCGAGAACTTTATATCCAAGGGAAAAAAATTGAACACCATAAATGATATTAAGTCATAAGTACCTGTTATATCAACTGCATCCTATATGTCAACAGAAGCCAGAAAGGAACGGATTCTCTTGTCACATGTTGATGTAGATGATGAGGAGAATAGGGACGAAGAAGAGGAGATGGATAATGATGGCGAAGAGGATACCAGAGATGGAAGCGAGGGAGATAAGGATGAAGAGGGAGACATCAAACACCACATCTTTGTCATGCATACTGCTGATAGTGAAGAAACAAAGCTTATTACAATCGCTGAACAATCAGTAACACATGGTGAGTAGACCTGATGTTATGATTCTTTTTCTCTCTCTCTTTCCCTTTTATTGTTATACAAAGTAATGATATGTAATTCATGTTGATATTTATAATAAACTTTTATTGTGTGCTATATATAATCTAGCCAGTGTACAGTGCACATCATTGGCTTCAGAACTGTAATAATATTTTCCATTTCTACATCAGCAGAGACCATCAGCAGGCAAGGTTCTGCCGTAACGTGCGAAGGGTGTGGCACTCTCATGTCTTCCATGGCTGTGCTGAAGAACCATGCAAGGCAATGCAAGGCTCAGGCTGGTGAGTTGAAATTCAGTCATATTTGTGCTCTTTGCTGGTGTTTTGCAGTGATCCAATTCTGAGACTTTATTAGTGAGGTTATGTATGTATTGATTGACCACAGGCAGAGATTATAAATCAGTTATACCCCAATATTGCATTGCTTGCTTGCTTGCGTGCTTGCTTCTTCTTTTTTTATACATATATAAGCTTGTATATATTTTGTAATTGTTTTTCCAGTCAATGCATCTTTATGTCTATAAGTACTGTTTATTTCCTTAGCATAGAGAGAAATGCTATAGTTCATATTAATTTTGTTTTTACTGATTCGTTGTACTACACATTAGTCATCAATCTGGGAAATATGAGTGCATGTCACTCAGTATAATGATTACCCAAAACCGACCTCACCAATGGAAAACAGACCACCTTACTCACTCTCCTTCCACCCTCGCAGGAGTGTCAGTGGCCGAGTGGCTGGTCCACGGAAGTGCAGCGAGCCCCAGCAGTGGTATGGAGATCACGGTTGGAGGGGACAGTGGGGCCAGCGGTGACCTCAGCTGCGTGGAAGAGAGCAGCAGTGGCCTAGAGTGCGTCAAGGAGGTGGACGGGTCTGGGCTGAGCCACGCCGTCACCATCAGTGAAGATGGCAGCATCACCTCAGTGCCTCTGTCACAACTTGCACCTTTGCACCTGCAGTTGGAGAGTAAGTTGAATTTGGGCTTCTTTCTTTTCTTTCTTTCTTTCTTTCTTTCTATGAAAAAAATGCATTAATTAAAAAAATGCAAAGAGCAGCTAACCTTTGTTGCAAAGAGTGTGATATATATGTCACATTTATTTTTAAACATTTATCTTGTGCATTGCCAAAAAAAATCATGAAAGTGACCAATATTCTTTATATTGTACAAGAATGGCTTCCCTTTTCCTGTAATTTTTGCCATCTGTGGGCCACAGAGCATACAAAAAATTATGAATACAAAAATGTTCATCTGTAATAGTCCTCTACGAAATATTACAAATATGGCACATTGATCAGTATGTGACTTAAGTTTTCATGTGATAAATCAGGCACATTTTTCACATTTTTCATATGAACAAAATCCATATATCCCTAATATGACTCCTTGTAGTTTAGTGGACTTGGAGCTAACAGATAAAGACAAAGACACTAATGGGTGTACCTTGAAACAAGAAAGAGCCCCTGTGTTAGACATTGTCTCAGCTGGAAGTTCCAAGCAAATACCACAGTAGAGAATCCACCTACCACCTGCAAATGCAATTATGACCCCATTTCAATACTTTTTGTTTTTTATTTATTATGATAATTACTTACAGCTTATTATTTATTGGCTTGTATAATTTATAACAGCTTCATAAATGGTTTAGACTTGTAGTACACTAGATATTCCTGATACAGACTTGTTCTTGCAATTTGTGGGTATGGTCAGTATTGACTGCTGATTGCTGACTCATATCCTTTTCTTCTTTCAGATGACTACATGGTCGTGCTCAGTGATGACACAAGAGCACAAGAAGCAACTTCCTCTTTCCAAACACAAGATTTGCAACAGGTATGCCTTGCAATATAATTTTTTCATTGGATATCAAACATCAATTTTGCAGTTGGGTTATTATATGTGATTATAATATTATCAAATGCATCTTCACTTAATAATGACCTCAACTCTGTCCTTAACCCTTGATTCTGCTTATTAATTTTCAATGCATGTTGCTATCAAACTTCAAATTATGGTTATCCACAGTTGTAAACCATCAAGAAACTGCTCATAAAATCATACTTCAGTCTTATTGATGCAATTATTTTCTAAAAAAATTTGTTGCAGGTTGATGAGTCAACTCTCACAGGAACTGACTCAGAGACATCACAGCCAAGGATAACGCTCGTGTCTTCACTGCTCAGCCAGTAATGCTGCTGCCTCAAAGTTCAATGAGCTGTATACTGCCAATTTCAAAGCAGAAATAGTATTATCATTATCATTATTATTATTATTATTATGATAATCATTATCATTATGTTTTATTTTTTATAAAGATTTCTTTACAAAGATTTCTGAAGTAAGGATCTCAAGGAAAACTTTGATCTACTACCAATGAATAACGTTTATCTGAATGCATAAGTTGTTGTTTAGCAACATTCCACTTATTTTCTTCTGTACCTACATATAGAAAGAAAGAATTTACTGTATTTATATGAGAAAATATTTAAAAAGTATCTTTTATGTTGAGTTTCATTTACCTACATTTCAAAGTTCTTTTTTATATACACATGACAGTGACCATAAAAATCTGTGCACCTGTAATCCAGCTCTATACACATTGCTGACGGGGATAGATATGCTTGCCCAGTCTCCAGGATAGGCTTTATTTTAGAGCTAGGCAGCTTGAAGCAACATAATTTGAATCTTCTTACTCCTCTTTCAGTCACATTGTAAAACTAGAGCCATTTTTGTGTTTTATTTTTTGTGTGTATTTTTGAGTTTAGAGACTTATGTGTGCCATATGACAGGCTCTGTCAATGCTGCAGTTGACTAAAATTGTAGTATATGATCCATATTAATTCATTATTTTCTTTATATTCAGTGTGATAGAAGTATTGCTATTTTATGGGAGGACAAAAAGCAACTTTATTTTTTCGTATTTTTGTGCTGTCATGAACGTATAAGAAACATATAACCACCTACAATGAAGATAACATGAAGAGGTAGGGAAGAGGAAGGAAACCTGTGCTTGTGACTGTGAGTGCCACAGTAAAAGCCATCCATATTGGCACAAGAGCACATTTTAGACACTGGGTATGGACTGAGCCACCTTCCTCCTCTTGATCTGCTTGCACATCCTTCACATCGGCGGTACTTTAGAGCAAGAGGTTGTCAACTTGCTGTGTGCCATCACTCTAAAGATAGTGCTTGCTAGAGACCGGGGATGGGTGCCATTCAAGGCTCTCTCTTCTGCTGGTGCTAAGAGAAAGTGGTGCCATCTAGGTTTTGGATGATAGGTATGCTTAATGTTAAGGTAGTTATAGCAATTATGTCTGCCATTATCATCTTCACTCACTCCTTACTCATAGCACAATAAAACAGCACAGACATCTAAAATCCCTGAAACTTGTGTACATCATGACGCCTGTTGTCAGGCCAAAGCTCCTACATCATGTATGTCATGACACCTGTCCGCAATGGGTTAAGAAATTAGAACATAAGTAATTTGGGGAAAAATTCCAAATGATATATTATTCCCCCAACAAGGTTTATAAAAAGACAAATATTCCAAGACCAAAAGGCTAAGACTGAGAAGTCATAAAAGGACATACCAGCAAGGACTACTGAATAAGGTTTGTCTCCCTGATATGACTGCCAAGTGATTATCCTATCCAGATTTTTAAAGCATTTGGGACAAAAACACTTACTACAATCACTAATATATGATATTTGCTTAATTATTTGGTTAAAAAGCAATATGTACTTGATTGGAAATTCAGAAGTTGTTGTGGCAATTCCTTTGCTGTGGAATCATAAATGTTGAAAGATGCTTCCAAATGAATTATTTTTTTTTGTAGACCTTAAATGCTAGTAATGCCGAAAGCTTTGTAACAGATCTCTTTGAGAGGTAAAAATTATGATATGCTTTTATT
>BOPN01006897.1:54640-59640 GCA_017312705.2 Penaeus japonicus
GCCTAATATGAATATATAATTGCAGAATAAATTGCCTTAAATTGTTTTAAATGAGTCTTATGGGTCTATACTCCTCCCCTCCCCCCTCCCCCCTCCCCCAACAAAATGAGTTTGCAGTTCCTCTAAATATTTATTCGTTTTAAGGGTTGGTAAGGGGAAGAGGGAGATAGAGGGAGAGAAAGAGGATAATGGAAGGAAGAAAAATATAGAGAGAAAAGGGGAAAGGAAAAGAGAGGGAGCTTGGAGACAAAAAAGCAGAAAAGATAGGGAAAGAAATATATATATGGATAGATAGAAAGAGAGAAAGAATGAGGAAGGATAGGGAGATAGGAAGATAAAAAAAGAGAAAATATAAAGCAAGAGAGACTGAAAGAACGAGACAAAGAGAGAGATAGAGAAAGAACAACGGAAGATGGGAAAAGAGAGAAAGGCAGAGGAGAGAGAAAGAGAGAGAGAGATAAAGAGAGGGGGGATATGGAAAGGGAAAGAAATAGAAAGAGAGAAGAAAAAATAATGAAAACGAGGAATTAGATACCAAAAGGAAGATAATAGGAAGAGAAAGAGGAGAAAATAGATAGATACTGAGAGAAAGAAAGGATAGTGAGAGGGTGAAATAGATAGAAAGCTTGGAAATGGAGAGAGAAAAAAAAGAGACTAGAGATGGAAAAAGAGTGATGAAAAGAGGGCTAGGTAAATGAGCGAAAGGAAAGAAGAGGACAGATGAATATGAAAGAGGGAATGAGAGAGATAATAATACAGGTGATTCAAGGTGAATGAATGAATCTGTCACTCACTGTGAAAATAGGAAAATTATATGAAAAGAATAAGTAAATAAGAAAGAGTTAGCGAGGAGGAGAAAATGAAGCGACAAATGTGTATTGAGAGATTGTGTTCGTGAAGGAGAGAGAGAGAGAGAGAGAGAGAGAGAGAGAGAGAGAGAGAGAGAGAGAGAGAGAGAGAGAGAGAGAGAGAGAGAGAGAGAGAGTGAATAGAAAGAGAGAGAGCGACAATGAATAGAAAGAGAGAGAGAGAGCGACAGTGAATAGAAAGAGTTGAGCAGACTTGAATTTTTTATTTACAGAGCAGATTGCATTCCGTACAAAAGGCCAGGGAGAAATGCCAAAGAAACTATCCACTCAAACTCAAAATTGTGAAGACCATTATTTACATGTCGAGATTGCGTTGCTACAGGACCCCTTAAAGCTTTAATTTAGGAGACTAAATAAGTAGCGAGTCAGTGAGAATAATGATGGTCATATATGCAATAAAGATTTTTTTTAATCGTTTTATTAATTATCTTTATTATTATCATTCATTGCGAAGTAAGTTTTGATAAAGTCGATGAGCCTCTGGTGACCTTCTTATTATGCAATAGTGATCAGTTTTCGAAATTGCATGTTTAATATTGCATGGGAACCATTATAAGTTTTACTGGGTTTAAGCTTATGTTTGTCATATCAAATAGAGAGAATAAAAGGACAAGAAAAGAGAGAGGGAGAGAGAGAGAGAGAGAGAGAGAAACAGAGAGAGAGTGAGAAACAGAGAGAGAGTGAGAACGAGAGAGAGAGAGAACGAGAGAGAGAGAGTGAGAGAGAGAGAGAGAGAGAGAGAGAGAGAGAGAGAGAGAGAGAGAGAGAGAGAGAGAGAGAGAGAGAGAGAGAGAGAGAGAGAGAGAGAGAGAGAGAGAACGAGAGAGCGAGAGAGAGAGAGAGAGAGAGCCTAGATGGTGTTATTTCCCTTCATAGAGGACACACAAGACACCGAAAAGATACTATCAAAAATTGAGAAAGGCCAAAGTTGATTTTAAGCTCACCGTAAGGGTCGCATGAAAGATAAAATGCGACGTGCTTCGGGAAATTGCACGAAAATCGTATTAGCCCAAAATTACCGGCTGGAATTAGTGAAAAATCCAGTGATTGCAATCGGAGGAGGAGGGGGGGGGGGGTGGCAAAGTGTTGTCAACGTAGGGGTGAACGTTCACGCGAATCGAGAGCAGGAGAAAGTGAGATGAAAAGATGAGAGAGAGAAAGAGAGAAGGAAATGCAGTCGGAGAAAGAGTGCGAGAAAAAAAACACAAAAACAAAACAAAAAAAAACAGACAGACATAGAGAGGAAAAAACAGAAAAAGAGATAAAGCGAAGCAGAGAAAGAAAAGCAGAGAGATGGAAGGAGAGAGAGAGAGAAAAAGAAGCAGACAGACATAGAGAGAAAAGCGGAGAGAGAGAGAGAGAGAGAGAGAGAGAGAGAGAGAGAGAGAGAGAGAGAGAGAGAGAGAGAGAGAGAGAGAGAGAGAGAGAGAGAATATCACCTTCATCATCACCATCACTTATCACCATCACCATTACGATCATCATCATTATCATCATCATCATCATCATCATCATCATCATCATCATCATCATTAAAAGGATTATCCTCATTATTTCCATTACTTTTATCATTATTGTAATGTAATTATCATTATTGTAGTGTAATTATCATTATCATTATTATCATTGCTATTATTGTCATTATCATTATTACTCTTTTGTGATTCACGGAAGCAGATAAGTGGATAGGGCTGGAAACAGACGAAATTCAAAACCAATGCTTATCAAATCAGATATTGATTTATCTATTCAATAATTCTTGCATAATTGCATTTTTTTCTTTAATATTTTTTTTCTTTTTTTAAATCCGATTCTGTGTGCATCTCCCTGATCTCTTTCATTTTTGTTTATTTAAACTGTGGATATAAGGATTTTAAAAAGTAACTGTGGTATTTGAAACAATTGGAAAAAAAGTGATTAATTCATATGATGAAACTGCTTTCGATCGGGATGGTTCGATACAAAGGTAATATATGCTGAATAGTCGAATCCTATGATAAAGGTCACGATAAGGACTTTAGCTTTACGATAATGGAAACCAAAAACTAGCAAGGGCTGATAGCAATTGCAAACAAAACACCCACAGATGACGCAATTATAAAATCAGCTCGCGCAACAAATTTGCATAAATTGCATAGACTAGAGGTAGAGTCACGAGGAAAAAAAGGGGGTAGGGATTGGGGGGCGGGGGAGGGGGGTCAAATATGGCGTCTAATGTATAGATAGTAAGACTGATGGTAAGAACAATGATAGGTCTAATGGGAATAATGATGGTGTTGGTAAAGATGGTGATGCTGGTGTTGATTATGGTAATAATGATGAAGATGTTTATTATGGTAAAATTATTGATAACGTTGATTATGATAATAATGAATAAGGATAAGCCAGGCTTATATGCACTGAGACGAGCCCGCCGGGTAATAATGGTGATGTTTATTAGGGTAAAAAAATGATAACGTTGATTATGGTAATAATGATGATGATATAGATAACAGTGATGATGATAAAGATCAGGATAAGGGTAATAATGGTGATAAGCATAAGGATGATAGTGCGTAATGAAAAAAAAATATAAGTAATAATAATATAAGTATAGTAATGAAAAAAAAAAAAATAGAATGATTGAATAAAGAAGAAAAGAGAGCGGGGCTGCCTTGTCGAGATCTCATCTGCCTCCGTGATCCGACGTACGCAATGATGCTGAAGCCCCTCTCAGGCACATTGCATGATGACACCTGCGAAGCCCTGTGTTGATGCTGGCGGGCGGGTGATGGCTGTGCATGGCGCGCGTCTCGACTTCTATTATCGTAAAGATTGGAGGATGAGAGGGAGAAAGATGGGTGAGGGAGATGGAAGGATAGAGAGAGGGGGGGAGTCAGAGAGAGAGAAGAGGAGGGTGTCAGAGAGAGAGAGAGAGAGAGAGGGAGAGAGAGGGGGGGGGAGAGGGAGATAGAGGGGGGGAAGAGAGAGAGAGAGAGAGGGGGGAAGAGAGAGAGAGAGAGAGAGAGAGAGAGAGAGAGAGAGAGAGAGAGAGAGAGGGGGGGGGGGGAGAGAGAGAGAGAGAGAGAGGGAGATAGATAGATAAATAGATAGAGAGAGAGAGAGAGAGAGAGAGAGAGAGAGCGAGCGGAGCCGAGGCAAAAGGTTGAGGAAATAAAGGGCATGTGGAGATGTGTGTATTCACACACTCGCACACGTGTACGCCCGCACTTGCACACACACGATCAGGAAAACGCGTACATACATATCCTCACGCATGTACACACAACCGATATACACCTCCCGACCACAAGTACACACACATACAGATGCCATAAAACATACACATTGAAACACACCCTCGAACAAACACCCCCATACTTGCACCCCCCCCCCCCCCCACACCCACACTGACACATACCATACACACGCAAACCCCTCCCCCCACTCATTCACCCCCTACACACACACACACACACACACACACACACACACACACACACACACACACACACACACACACACACACACACACACACACACACACACACACACGCACATCCCCCTCCCCCCTCCCCCCCTCCCTCCCGTACACGCACGCCTCATTGCGGGTCCCAAGCCGGTGAGATCGAAGCCAGAGCGCCGTGACCTCGCAAGCATTCCCTCGGCATCCATTGAACCACTGACCTTATACCGGCGGCAGAAGCGCCTCCGATGCCAGGTTGCTCTCCCGGCGCCTCCTAAGACTAAACATGGTAACAAGTGCACGGAAGCGAGGCGAAGAGGAGGGTACAGGAGGGGAGGGGAGGGAGGGAAGGTGAGGGAAGTTGGGGAGGGGGGTTGGGGAAGGAAGGGGGTTGGGGAGGAGAGGGGAGTTGGGGGTTGGGGAGGGGTGTGGGGAGAAGAGGGAAGGGAAGGGAGAGGGTTGGGGAGGAGAGGGGAGGGGAGGGGGGACTTGGAGGGAAGGGGGGTTGGGGAGGGTGAGGGGGGTTGGGGAGGGAAGGGAAGGTGAGGGGGTTGGGGAGGAGAAGGAGGGAAGGGGTGTTGGAGAGGAGAGGTGAAGGGAGGAGATGGGGAGGGGTGGGGTGGGGAGAAGAGGGAAGGGGAGGGGAGGGAAGGTGAAGGGGATTAGGGAAGAGGAAGGGAGGGGAG
>BOPN01006897.1:67140-68329 GCA_017312705.2 Penaeus japonicus
GCAGCTATATCACTTGATTTTTTGTTTAGATTTTATTTGAATTATTATCTTAGAAGATATTTACACATTCTACCTTGAGTTGATATTTATGGACGAGTTCTTACCTTAAGCAGTTTTCAATTTGTATATCTATAATGTATTTGGATAAAGTGTATGTATTTTGAGTATGTTTTTTTCTGTGCATGCAAATAATAATAATGTTGATGTTGATGAAGCTAATGGTAATGATGATAATAATAATGACTATAATGGTTATTATGATAATGATGATAATAACAGTGGTTGTAATAATAATGATGGAAAGAACATTGATAGTAATGACAGTAATAGCGATAATAGTAACAACGATAATGATAATAATGATATATATGATAATAATTCGAATAATTATAATCATAATAATCATAATTATAACCCTCCCCCCACAAAAAATAATGATAGTAATGGTAGTAATTTCAGTAGAAATAGTAGTAGCAGCAGCAAAAATAGTAATAATAATCATTAAAACGAGTAGCAGAAATGATAATGATAACAACAATAAGAAATATACAGTAATTAGCAGTTAAAAAGCTTCCCTTAGCAACCAAATAGAAGTTACATATAGGTATATAATATAACATAAATAGATATGCCTAGAACAAAAGTTTGATCATTTCTCGAATGTCAGAAAAGAGCATAATATTCTTATGATTCCTTAGACTAAGTTGTCCTTCTCTACGACGTGAAAAACAAAACAAAACAACAACAACAAAAAAAACAACAACCAAAAAACATAAAAAATGTATCTTTCAAAACGTCCCAGTCAACCTACGACATCCTACTTTATTTCTTAATTAAGTGATGTTCAATTTATAAACTGGACTATTTGGCGTTTAGTCTCAACCCTTTGGTACTTGCAAAACTCTATAATTCATCTCCTTAAGCTGTCTGTCGGGAGTGCAGGAAGAAGGAAATGGTCACAAAGCACATTTTAATGTTGCAATAAATGCTTATTAAGCACAGCATTACCGTTGTTCTGTCCAGTTATTCAGTGAAGCAATGGAATGTAACGATGTCAAAACAACATTACATTCTGGCTTATTTTCGATACACAAACACACACACACACACACACACACACACATACACACACACATGTATATATATATATATATATATATATATATATATATATATGAATAAATAAATA
>BOPN01006898.1:0-2500 GCA_017312705.2 Penaeus japonicus
GAGAGATAGATAAATAGAGAGATAGATAGATAGATATATATATATATATATATATATATATATATACATATACACATGTGTGTGTGTGTGTGTGTGTGTGCGTGTGTGTATCTGTGTGTGTTTGGGTATGCAATATATAAACGTATATGTATATATATGTATATATGTGTGTGTATATTGTATATATGTGCGTGTGTGTTTTGTGATTTCTATGTCTATGAATGCATGTATATGTATTCAGTTATCTATTTATATGAATTCACTCACACAAACAAGAATGCACACATTTATTTGTAAATTTCAAAAGACACAGTCACTTAAGATCACAGAAAGCTTTTCTGGCAACTCAAGCGTATTGTCGCTACGCTATTACACTCAAAATAAGAAGTACACACACGCACATAATCGTGCCTGCCTTCTCGATCTTTGGCAGAATCACAAGTTCTATTTATACGGAGTGACAATGTCGCCACGTCAGGGTCTCATACCTACCAATATATATCGGTGGAAATTCTCCAAGTCAGCTTCAGTACACCAACAGACGTCCTCGCACAACAAGCTCTCTCCTCAAGTGCCTCTAAAAGAAACGAGTGTTCATAATGTCTCTCCTTCAGGAGTTCTCGAGTGCCCAAACACTTTCTCCATTCGGTGTCAAGTGCTGCAATTGCGGAGGAGTGAAGCGGCCGTGGGACATGTTCCTTCCCATCACTCACAGAGGAAGTTTCTTCCAAGACTCATTCTTCTCCAACTTGCACCAGCACTTCCATTCCACCGTCAGGGAGATACTAAACAAATGGTGTGACTCTGATCTCAAGTTGGCCGACCACTGGGACGACATCAACGCCCGCCACACGGACATCCTGGACCGCTACAGACAGCTTCGATCCCGGAACCTGAGAGAAGAGAACCAGGCTGTGGCCGTCACGTCGGATGACACCAGTCGAAAGGTCAGAACTATATTGCTTTTCATAAGTTTTTTTTAAAGAGATCTAAATCATGCAAAAGCTTCAAAAAATCTTTTGGATTCCACTTTACATGTACTTTTTAGGTGGTAATGGACGTGCATGACTTCATGGGCGGAGATGTGAAGGTGAAAGTGGTCGGTGAGAAGGATCTGGTGGTGGAGGGAAGTGTGGAGAAGAAAGAAGGAGGCCCATCCGTGTCCTCACACTCCTTCAGACGCCGCTTCTCCCTGCCTCGTCTTACTGACTTGTCGGCCATTGACTCGGTCATGTCTTCAGATGGTATCCTGACCATTACAACGCCTAAAATAGTGAGTAACGATCTTTCAGTAAGCAATGTATTGCAAATGTCCATGTCATACAAAGTTCAACAAACCATGCACTGTGTCTGCAACATTTCACCGTCTCATTGTTTCACAGGAAAGCGATGTTCAACACAAGACCACCATCATCCCCATCCAGATGGAGGAAACTCACAATGAAAGCGAAGGAAATTCCTCTGCATCTTTCAAATGCGAACACTGTAGTCAAGAGCAGACTTCTGTGAATGGAAGTAGTAGTAAACAAGAAATAAAAGTTCCCATTCAGAACTACCAACCACATTCGGAGGTCAACAAATCACAGCCGAAGGAAAATCAAATAACTCAAGAACCCGTTCAGTCGTCCCCGTCCTCCAGATTAATTCCTATTGAGATCGAGGCAAATGAAGCTAATGCTAATGAAACCACGAATGCAGCCTCCCTCAAGAAGGAGATACAGCCATCAGAATCCCAGTTAAAATCCTCAGGGAATGATAATGCGTTCCAATTTGACTCGTTCCCTGGACACTTCTTCCCCATTACAAGACGAGGACTCTTCTTCAATGACTCCTTCTTCCAAGACTCCTGGAAGGACTTCCAGAAGGCCGTGAGGGAAGTGTTGGCGAAGTGGGGAGAGCAGTCATCGTTGCTCGACGACCTGACCTGCTACAGGAATCTTCGAAGTCGTGATCTCCGAGAAGATACTCAAGCTGTCACGTCCTCGGAGGATGATCATCATCACAAGGTACCTCTTTAGTCTTAAAGTTAGAGTGGAAGTCTCTATGAAGACAATTTAAATGGATGATTGAAGTGTGTCAAATATTCATGGACTTTCTACTTATTTTTCAGTTTGTTATTGACGTCCAAGATTTTACGAACGGCGGAGAAATAAACGTGAAAGCTGTGAACGACCGAGAGCTGGTGGTGTCAGGTCACATTGACAAGAATGACGACGGCGCCAAGTCGACCAAGCGCTTCCTTCGACGCTTCACTGTTCCCGGAGACATTCAGCTTGATGCTGTCACTTCAGTCATGTCTTCTGATGGTGTGCTGACAATTTCGGCTCCAAAGAAGGTGAGCGTCAGCTCTAGAAAACTTGACATGTGATTCTCAGACATCTCTGTAATAGGCAATTCTATTTGTTATCATATTTGCTAACCTCCTCTACTCCATCAGCACTCAACTCTCCAGATAGAGGAGGTATTTTCACCGTTGAGCATCGACGGAAGCGAAAAGAAG
>BOPN01006898.1:10000-12500 GCA_017312705.2 Penaeus japonicus
GTTATTATCAGCCAAGACACAAGAATACTACTTACTTGCCTCGAGAATCTTTTTTTACTAACATCATTTATAAAGCCAAGGTCGAGCTTGGCATAACTTGGCAGAACTCAGAGCCAAAGTTCGTCTTACTCTGTTTCAGGACAAATACAGACGACGTTTTTATATCGTGGTTATTCATTTCTTGTCCTTAGTCCCCAAAATTTATTGGTTATGTAAGAACTGATATACAAATATGTATATGCATCCACACAACGGCTGATGGAGTGGCTAACATCTCAATCAATGATATACAATATATCAGCAATTTCGTGTTGAAAGATGACAGTATATCGTTCGGTTTGCTTTGATAAGATATTTAGAGCGAAGTCGCAAGTTTACGTTTGCATTCGAACACATTGTTGTCAGTCCTACCTCAAGGTATATGAGCATTTTTTGAGCACCCGTTACTATGGTGATGTTGAAGGTGAGAGATTTACCAAGAACTGCAGGGCTATTGATATAAGAAAATCTTATGGTGGCGGAAGTGGCTGAACGACACGTTGGTTTGTGATCAGACTCTTACATAATATATTTGTGGGATATATTTCAAACCGCAAGCTCAGTAATTTAAATGTAGATAGATATAAAGATCTAGACATTGAAATAAGATATATTTGTGGGTACATATATAAAATGTATTGTCTATAAAAATAGTTTAACAATATGGGATCAACCAATGATTTGTAAGTATTCTGAAGTGTCTCATTCATTAGCACTAAAATATATATAAACAATAACAGTAATGTCAAAAAATATACAAACAGTAACAGTAAAAGTTTTCTTCCACATATTTCCGTTGCTGGACAATCACCTTAATTTCTGTTAACAACTTTTTTTTCTCTTGTCTTACACTGCATTACTGCCGATCACTGTCCCGCTGATCTTGATGGGGAATTTTCCTCCTCCGGTTCTCGGCTTGAGCGCTGCTTTGTAGTCGACCGCCTCCTCCTCTCCTTCGTGGTCCTTCTTTCCCTTTGAGCCGAAGGATTTGGGTCTGACGGAGACGCCCTCTTTGCCGGCGGGTTTCGGAGGAGCGGGAATCGAGGAGGGTTGTGTCTCCGCGCCATCTTGCACTTCTTCGACTCTCGCGGGAACTGCAGTCACGAGCAGATAGGAGTCTTCTTTCTGTTGGCGAATAGTGTTGGGATGTTCATTTCATGATGATATGGATACTTAGTATGTCATACCTTAAATGTTTATTGGATACGAAGTTTGATTTTCGAAATCCTAACATTTTTATGAATATATTTTCTACCATTCGTTAATTTCCATTCCTTTAGTTATTTTTATGCAGCAGAAAACACAGATTGACTAGATGCAAGTAAAACAGATATATGCGAATGCTTACGTTTGGGGAATTAGAAGTTTGCTGTGAGGATGTCTGTTGACCAACAGGAGTCGCCGTGGCTCCTGGCGACGTGGTCCACGGGGCCATAGAGCTTCCCTGGGGAGTCTGAATTTCAGGCTGAGGATTGGCCTGAAGCGCGTCTGCAGTGCCCAGCTTCTTTTCACTTCCGTCGATGCTCAACGGTGAAAATACCTCCTCTATCTGGAGAGTTGAGTGCTGATGGAGTAGAGGAGGTTAGCAAATATGATAACAAATGGAACTGCATATTACAGAGATGTCTGAGAATCACATGTCAAGTTCTCCAGAACTGACGCTCACCTTCTTTGGAGCCGAAATTGTCAGCACACCATCAGAAGACATGACTGAAGTGACAGCATCAAGCTGAATGTCTCCGGGAACAGTGAAGCGTCGAAGGAAGCGCTTGGTCGACTTGGCGCCGTCTTCATTCTTGTCAATGTGGCCTGACACCACCAGCTCTCGGTCGTTCACAGCTTTCACGTTTATTTCTCCGCCGTTCGTAAAATCTTGGACGTCAATAACAAACTGAAAAATAAGTAGAAAGTTGATGTATAAAAAGTAAGTAGAAAGTCAATGTATATCTTATACATTGCAATCCTCCATTTAGATTGTCTTCATAGACACTTCCACTCTAACTTTAAGACTAAAGAGGTACCTTATGATGATGATCATCTTCCGAGGACGTGACAGCTTGAGTATCTTCTCGGAGATCACGACTTCGAAGATTCCTGTAGCAGGTCAGGTCGTCGAGCAACGATGACTGCTCTCCCCACTTCGCCAACACTTCCCTCACGGCCTTCTGGAAGTCCTTCCAGGAGTCTTGGAAGAAGGAGTCATTGAAGAAGAGTCCTCGTCTTGTAATGGGGAAGAAGTGTCCAGGGAACGAGTCAAATTGGAACGCATTATCATTCCCTGAGGATCTTAACTGGGGTTCTGATGGCTGTATCTCCTTCTTTAGGGAGGCTGCATTCGTGGTTTCATTAGCAGTAGCTTCATTTGCCTCGATCTCAATAGGAATTAATCTGGAGGACGGGGACGACTGAACGGGTTCTTGAGTTATTTGATTTTCCTTCGGCTGTGATTTGTTGGCCTCCG
>BOPN01006898.1:20000-22500 GCA_017312705.2 Penaeus japonicus
CACGTCGCCGCCAGTGAAGTCAAGTACATCAATCACAATCTAACGAAAGAAAAAAAAATTGTTAACTGACTATCTAATCATGCTTATGATATAAAAAAATCAACTCTTAAAAAGTTATGAACTTTACAGAGCCATACATTACCTTATGTGATTTCGAATCCTCTGAGACGTTAACTGCTTGATTTTCTAACTTGATTTTACGCTGACGAAGTTTCCTGTAGTTGTGCATGGCGTCACTTTGACAAGACCACTCATTAGCCTTTTCCAAAACTTCTCTCACAGCCTGACTGTAGTTAGGACGAACATTCTCGAAATAACAATCGTCAGCGAACTGGCCCTTCTTGACAATGGGTAAAAGCCTGTTTTCTGAAGTGAATCCCGAACTTTCAAAAGTGCAATCGCTCGGAAGACCAGACGCCAATGACTTGCTCTCAGACGCACGAGATTCTTCCTCTCGCTCCTCATCGTCACCAAAGGTCACTCGATAAGTATTTCCGGGTTGTCTCACGATGAATGTGTATCCTTCGTCGTCGTCGTCATCAGAAGTTGGGCTCAATAGATCTTGAGATAAACAATCTTTCTTTTCAAGTTCACTTGAAGATTGGAATGCATCTGCTGTGTCTGTTTTGGGAGCTAAAGGAGCTGACACTTTATCAGTGTCTTCTAGCTGGATTGGGACAATAGCTCCTTTTCTTTGGCTCTCCTGTGGAACAAAACATGTACTGTGTTAATATTTGGCTTCATATATGTTGCATCCTATTATATTTTCCATGTATCATGAAACATATAGACTAGTAGTGTTAATAGCACTATTACCTGTTGTGAATGGGAAGTAGGTTCAATGGACTCGGTTGGCCTTTGACATGTGTTTCTTGTTTCCTTTGTGTCTGTTGTGAGACTCACAAATGGCTTCTGCTGAAATGGGAATTACAAATTACTATTTTTTTTAAATCTGCAATGACAGTGGATAATGGTTTAAAATAAAAGGAGATACAACTAGTTTACGATAAGTACAGTACAAGCTTATAAATAGAATATTAACAAGGAAGTCTAGATCAGCTTCTCAACTGGCTTCACCTTCTTTGGAGCCGAAACAGTCAGCACACCGTCAGAAGACACAACTGAAGTAACGGAGTCAAGCTCAATGTCTCCTGGAACAACGAATCGTCGAAGAAACCGCTTGGTCGACTTGGAATCGTCTTCCTTCTTCTCCAACTGACCTTCAACCACCAACTCTCGATCGTTCACAGCTTTCACGCTCATAGCTCCTCCGTCCGTAAAATCATGAACGTCAATAACAAACTGTAAGTAGGTTGAAAGGTTTATAAACATTGTAAAATATGATTTTAGACTTCCATTAATAATGCTCTTAATCAATTTGATAAAATTGAGGACATGAAACAAATAGCCACATGAGCACACCTTATGGTGACGATCATCTTCCGAAGACGTGACGGCCTGAGTCTCTTCTCGTAGATCTTGAGATCGAAGGAGTCTGTAGCGGGTCAGATCATCGACTACCCAAGACTCTTCTCCCCATCTTGTCAGGATCTCCCTGATGGCTTTTCTGAAATCCTCCACCTGCTCTTTGAAGAAGGAGTCGCGGAAGAAGGGTCCCATTTTTGTCACCGCCAGAGAAAGATTTTCACTGTCTGATGACTTGGGTTTCTTGATACACAAAGATCCGTTGATATCATTTGATTCTCCTTGTGTGCAGATTCTTTTCATTTCGGATATGTCTTTGGATTCTTGCAGATGTTCCATCTCATTATCACTCTGAGAATCGGAGGTTATAGAAGCGTTTTCAGATACAGTGACTGATGTTGAATGAACACAATGTGAAGTATCTTAAAAGTGTACGTGGATACAATTATCTTAAGGAAGGCAATTTATGATATATGATCTACTCACCAGTTTAGGTGCAGTGATTGTAAGAATGCCATCTGAAGACATGGCAGAAGTGATGGCTGTCATGTCAGTGAGGTGAGGCAATGAAAATCGGCGTCTGAAGGAGTGTGACGAAATGGATGATCTTCCTTCCGGCTTCTCAAGGCATCCTTCCACCAGTAGTTCCTTCTCACCGACCACCCTCACTTTCACCTTTCCATCCAGAAAGGCATGCACATCCATCGTGATCTGTTTAATGAGGATTAATGAGAAAACTCTTGTTATCGCTTTACAACCAAGGGAATCTCAGCACATACAATATATATATATATATATATATATATATATATACATATATATATTTATTTATTTATTCATCGCTTTACCCGACTTCTTGTCAGCAGCAGTAGAGAAAAGTCCTTTTGAAACAACTCACCTTGTGACTTGTTCTGTCTGATGTGACGGTGATGGCAAGGTCTTCTTCCGGGTGACCCGAGACCGAAGCTTTCTGTAACGGTCCAGGATGTCTTTGCTACCGAAGCCCATGTCGCTCCGGTGTCTGTCCACTCGAGATCATCCCTATACCACTTGTTCAATGCCCTCTCTATGGCTG
>BOPN01006898.1:27500-30000 GCA_017312705.2 Penaeus japonicus
AATGAAGTCAAAAACGTCCATCACAATCTGAGCAGGAAAATGATGATGTTAACTAACTCCTTATTCATGCTTATGATACAAATAATTAAACTCTTAAAAAGTTATGATCTTTACAGGGCCATACATTACCTTATGTGATTTCGAATCCTCTGAGACGTTAACTGCTTGATTTTCTAACTTGATTTTACGCTGACGAAGTTTCCTGTAGTTGTGCATGGCGTCACTTTGACAAGACCATTCATTAGCCTTTTCCAAAACTTCTCTCACAGCCTGACTATAGTTAGGACGAACATTCTCGAAATAACAATCGTCAGCAAACTGGCCCTTCCTGTCAATGGGTAAAAGCCTGTTTTCTGAAGTGAATCCCGAACTTTCAAAAGTGCAATCGCTCGGAAGACCAGACGCCAATGACTTGCTCTCAGACGCACGAGATTCTTCCTCTCGCTCCTCATCGTCACCAAAGGTCACTCGATAAGTATTCCCGGGTTGTCTCACGATGAATGTGTATCCTTCGTCATCGTCGTCGTCAGAAGTTGGGCTCAATAGATCTTGAGATAAACAATCTTTCTTTTCAAGTTCACTTGAAGATTGGAATGCATCTGCTGTGTCTGTTTTGGGAGCTAAAGGAGCTGACACTTTATCAGTGTCTTCTAGCTGGATTGGGACAATAGCTTGTTTTCTTTGGCTCTCCTGTGGAACAAAATATGTACTGTGTTAATATTTAGCTGACTTTATATTAGTTGTGTCCTATTATATTTGCCGTGTATCATAAAATATATAGAAAAATATATAGACTAGTAGTGTTATCAGCACTATTACCTGTGGTGAATGGGAAGTAAGTTCAATGGACGAACACTCGGTTGGCCTTTGACATGTGTTTCTTGTTTCCTTTGTGTCTGTTGTGAGACTCACAAATGGCTTCTGCTGAAATGGGAATTACAAATTACTATTTTTTTAAAATCTGCAATGACAGTGGATAGTGGTTGCAAATAAAATGAGATACAACTAGTTTACGATAAGTACAGTACAAGCTTATAAATATAATGTTAACAAGGAAGTCTAGATCAGTTTCTCAACTGGCTTCACCTTCTTTGGAGCCGAAACAGTCAGCACACCGTCAGAAGACACAACTGAAGTAACGGAGTCAAGCTCAATATCTCCTGGAACAACGAATCGTCGAAGAAACCGCTTGGTCGACTTGGAATCGTCTTCCTTCTTCTCCAACTGACCTTCAACCACCAACTCTCGATCATTCGCAGCTTTCACGCTGACATCTCCTCCGTCCATAAAATCATGAACGTCAATAACAAACTGTAAGTAGGTTGAAAGGTTTATAAACATTGTAAAATATGATTTTAGACTTCCATTAATAATGCTCTTAATCAATTTGATAAAGTTGAGGAAATTAAACAAATAGCCATATAAGCACACCTTATGGTGACGATCATCTTCCGAAGACGTGACGGCCTGAGTCTCTTCTCGCAGATCTTGAGATCGAAGGAGTCTGTAGCGGGTCAGATCATCGACTGCCTGAAACTCCTCTCCCCATCTTGTCAGGATCTCCCTCATGGCTTTTCTGAAATCCTCCACCTGCTCTTTGAAGAAGGAGTCGCGGAAGAAGGGTCCCATTTTTGTCACCGCCAGAGAAAGATTTTCACTGTCTGATGACTTGGGTTTCTTGATACACAAAGATCCGTTGATATCATTTGATTCTCCTTGTGTGCAGATTCGTTTCACTTCGGATATCTCTTTGGATTCTTGCAGATGTTCCATCTCATTATCACTCTGAGAATCGGAGGTTATGGAAGCGTTTTCAGATACAGTGGCTGATGTTGAATGAACACAATGTGAAGTATCTTAAAAGTGTACGTGGATACAATTATCTTAAGGAAGGCAATTTATGGCAGATCTACTCACCAGTTTAGGAGCAGTGATTGTAAGAATGCCATCTGAAGACATGGCAGAAGTGATGGTTGTCATGTCAGTAAGGCGAGGCAATGAAAATCGGCGTGTGAAGGAGTGTGACGAAATGGATGATCTTCCTTCCGGCTTCTCAAGGCATCCTTCCACCAGTAGTTCCTTCTCACCGACCACCCTCACTTTCACCTTTCCATCCAGAAAGGCATGCACATCCATCGTGATCTGTTTAATGAGAAAACTCTTGTTATCGCTTTACAACTAAGGAAATCTTAACACATACAATATATATATATATATATATATATATATATATATATATATATATATATATATATATATATATATATATATATATATATATATATATATATATATATATATGTATATGTATATATATATATATATATATATATATATATATATATATATATATATATATATATATATATATATATACATATTCATCAACACTACCCGACTTCTTGTCAGCAACAGTAGAAAAGTCCTTTTGAAACAACTCACCTTGTGACTTGTTCTGTCTGATGTGACGGTGATGGCAAGGTTTTCTTCCAGGTGACGG
>BOPN01006898.1:40000-60000 GCA_017312705.2 Penaeus japonicus
AGATATTCATGGTGTATCAGATAGATGTTTATTTTTGTTTTATCATATAGTTTATAGATTAATTTATATTTATGCATATTATAGTTACTGTCATCTTTATCTTTACAATAATTATTATCAGCATCATCATAATAACAATAATGATGATGATCATCATTACCATTATCATTATTATTATCTTAACATCCTCATCATAACAATTTGTCATCATAATCATTATCAATGATAATAGTAATAAACACACAAACACACACACACACACACACACACACACACACACACACACACACACACACACACATATATATATATATATATATATATATATATATATATATATATATATATATATATATATATATGTATACATAGAGAGAGAAAAAAAAGAGAGAGAGAGAGAGATATGCATATGAATGCATATATTTGTGTATATATATATATATATATATATATGTGTGTGTGTGTGTGTGTGTATAAAAGTATATATTTAACGGTTAACAACACAAATGTCTGACCTGAGAAAATATGATCGAATTACAATACACAGATGTGATCTTCTGGCTTACCGCTTGTCAACAGTGCACATGTTTTCCAATGTACAGTGATGACGTTGAATAATGTAATATAAGTATGTTATTTTCTTTATATCATCAGTTTGCTTAAGATTCCACTTTCACTGAATACATTCACTATGTTTTTTCCTTAACAAGTTTAGTCTGCTCATCAAAATATTTTTTTGAACATTTATGTAGCGGATGTAGCGTTTTACAATTCTCAAAAGTCATTAGAATAACTCAAAGCTTCATATGACAATTTGCTCTTCTTATTACATCCATTATATTATATAATACCGAAGGATCAGGTGAAGGAAGAGAAAAAGTATAAATATTCATAAAAGATTTATTGGAGGAATGTTGATCGTTTTCTTCAATATCAGTTGCTCTTGATTCTGGGGCATCTGTTGGTGGAAGAGTATAAGATTAATTTTCTATTGATTAAATAACCCATTTCATATACAAAAATGATTATATAGTCTAATAGTACAAATGTGAACAAATAATACCATTTACCTAAATAGTTCTTGCCATCCGTCCATTTCTATAAACCACATCATTCTCACACGAAACCACACATATCACATATCAAAATTAACATGGAAAATTCAATAAAAATAAATCATTTCTCTTATCTACAGTTCAAAGTTGACTTTTCCAAAGTGATACTAGAAATGGTTTGTGTAGGACTGATGGTGTTGAGCGCGGGAACTGGAGGCGAACGTGCGGACGCTGTAACCGTCGCTTTCTTTCGAAGACTCGGCCAGCTTTTTCTCCTCCCAGCTGTGGCCGTTGTCTGTCTGGTTCTCCACTCGGCTTTTCATCTCGCTCGAAAAGCCTTTGGTGCTTGCCTTGTGCTCGTCTGATTTCCCTCTCTTGGTCGAGATAACAGTAAGGATTCCGTCGGAGGACAACGCGGAGCTGATGGCGTCTCGCTCAATAAGCTCAGGCAACAGAAAGCGGCGACAGAAGCTTTTCCTCGCCGAACAACTTCCTTCCTGCTTCTCTGCTTGCCCTTCGATTACAAGTTCATTTCCTCCCGCCAGTGACACTGTCACATCACCACTGGTGAAGTCATGCACGTCCATCACAACCTAAGGAGGAAAGATTTGTTAAGATAAGAAGTAGGCGGCCCATTAGCAAAATAACATTCAGCGAAATACAACTACCGGTGTAAACAAAAGGAAACACGGAAATATCTGATGTGAAGTCCTACCTTGTGTGTGTGTCCGTCCTCAGTCACAGAAAATGCTTGATTTTCCACTTGCAAGTTCCGTTGACGCAAATTCCTATAGGTTTGCATGAAGTCCTTTTCACAACACCATTCATTAGCACTTTCCAGCACTTCCTTTACAGCTTGACTGTAGTTCTGGCGAACATTCTCGAAGAAATGGTCGTCGGAAAACAGACCCTTCCTGATGATGGGCAAATATGTGCTTTCTGAAGTGCATTTGCGCTCACTTGCAAGGGAAACTTTGGACACTTCCGTTTCAGATTCCGATTTGCGAGTATCATCAAAGACTTGATTGCCCTTCATAGTAACTTGATGCTGCTGATCAAGTTGCTCGAGGTTATTGTTCTCATTTGCAACTTCGTAATGAACAGGGATGGTGTGCTTTCGTGTTTGACTTTCCTGTAGAAGAGATTACTGTTAATTCAAATAAACTACCTATGCCCATGTTGCATCTATTTGATTCTGGACAACTATTATTCACTTTACTTTTACTTGTACTCACACTTGATGAAACTGAAGTACTATCCACAAAGGAAGACCTTGACGATGTATTGGTAGAAGTTTCCTCTAGGTTCTGAGCGTCACATTTTCTTTGGTTTTCAATTTTCACATTGAGCCTTGTCGAGGCCTTAGTACTGCCTTCTCCTGAGTTCATGATTTCGTCTTTGGTCTCTGTCTGGCTCTTGTGTTCTCTCTCCTTGATGCTCATTGGGATGTTAACCTCTTTGATTGCAATCGTTGGCTTCTGGAAGGCGTAAGACTTTATTGAAAGATAATATCCATTTCATTTCAAATTAAAGTAGATATATTAGTAGTAAAATCAAAGAGCATTATTTCACTTTGATATGCTTACCTTTTTGGGAGCCGAAATTGTCAGAACCCCGTCAGAAGACATGACTGAAGTAACGGCTTCGAGATGAATGTCCCCAGGAACAACGAAGCGTCGAAGGAACCTCTTGGTAGACTTGGAACCGTTTTCCTTCTTCTCCATGTGACCTTCAACCACCAACTCTCGATCGTTCACAGCCTTCACGCTTATTTCTCCTCCATCCATAAAATCTTGAACGTCGATTACGAACTGGAAACAAATGCACAGAGATAAGCGTTTCGTAAAAGTAAATGCTCCGAACAACAAACTTTATAGGGTACCTTGAACGATAAACACACACTGTAATATGTTTACCTTATGGTAAGATTCGTCCTCCACTGATGTGACAGCCTGATTCTCCTCTCTCAGATCTTGAGATCGAAGATTCCTGTAGCATGTGAGATCATCGAAGATGGAAGATTCCTCTCCCCAGTTCCTTAGCACTTCCTTTATTGCCTTGTGGAAGTCATTCCTAGTGTCTTGAAAGACAGAGTCGTTAAAGAAAAGTCCCCTTCTTCTAATAGGGACGAACATGTGTCCAGATTCATCGTGTGTTGTAGTTTCCATACGTGACGATTTATCCACAGACTCGCATTCTCTCTTCTCACTAGATTGCCTTTCACTATTACAGTATGTAGATGTTCCAACACTAGATTCCTTGGAAGCAGTAGTTTCAACCTTTATTTGCCTCTCCTCCTGCATTTGATTCTGATTGATATTCTTCTGGGAACTTGCATATGTGTCTGTAGAGGAGCTTTGGACCTTTTCAGAGTCATTAGTCGTGGATCCGATGATCTTGATTGGAATTTTCATTCCAGTTTGCTTCTGAGAATTCTTCTCTTCAAATGTCTGACTCTCAGAACAGCGGTGGCACTGACATTCTTCCTCTTGTTTCTCCTCTTTGGCAGAGGTTCTTTCCTTGGAAGTACTTGCCTTTGTGGAAGAGGAAGACGTTTGTTCCTGAGAAACAGCTCGTTTTCCTTCGACTGTGACTGGGATGGTTTTGGTCTGCTGAACTTTACCGTTCTGTGAAATGTATAAATGATTATCAAACGATAGTCAGTCACACAATATTTCATGATTTACTCATTTCACTATTACTTAAAATATCTAATACTGAATACAAATAACAAATAAAAGTCTCACCATTGTAGGAGCAGTGATCGTCAGGATACCGTCTGAGGACATGACAGATGTGATGGCTGTCATGTCAGTGTCTTGTGGCAGAGTGAAGCGGCGTCGGAAGGAGTGTGAAGACAACGATAAACTTCCTTCTTCCTTCTTTTCCACACGTCCTTCCACCAACAGCTCCTTTTCGTCCAACACCTTCACCTTCACATCTCCACCCATGAAGTCTTGTACATCTAGCACAATCTGGGACAAACATAATATCAGTTATGAATTAATCTTTATATGCAATATATATACACTTTCGTTCGCTTTTTAATCCTAATAATATCCATACCATCAAAAATGAATCAACTGTTACCGAATTGTCTTTGTCAAGAGAAGACTTACCTTATGGCTGGAGTTGCCTGAAGAGACGGTAATGGCCTGATTCTCTTCCTTAAGATTACGGGATCGAAGCTTCCTGTAGTGGTCAAGGACATCGCTGCAATGGAAGTCAGTGTCGTCTAAGCGATCTGTTAGCTTAAGATCTGAGTCATTCCACCTCTTCAGGACCTCTCTGATGGCGGAGTTGAAGTCCTGATGAATATCAGAGAAGAAGGAGTCGTGGAAGAAATTTCCTCTTCGAGTGATGGGCAGGAAGGTGTCCCATGAACCATAAGAGGCACTATTTGTTCCCTCTTGAACATGGGAAGATTTCCTTTCTTCTGTAGCAGAGAATCCTTCCTCAGTCCTTGAGCGAGACGCATTACTAACTGGAATCTTTGTTTCCTGAGCCTTGCATTCATTTTCCAAAGAACATCTTGCACATTCACATTCCTCTTGTTCTGCGTTAACGGACTTCCCTTGTACGGAAGAGGCCTCAACAGAAGCACCAAAAGATGTGTTAGAAGATTCCGAGTTCTGGAATGTTGACGTGTTCTGATTTTTCTCGATCTTGACGGGAATGACGGTGGTCTTCTGTTGTGCTTCCTCTTCCTGAAGAAGGAAAAGGAATTTTAGATTCATAATCTTATGTTTCCTTTCGTTATACATCATACTCAGTTTGGTTTGTATGAAATGTTACTCACTTCAAAAGAGATTAAAGATAAAATACTTACAATCTTAGGAACTGTGATTGTGAGGATTCCATCCGAAGACATGACAGATGTGATCGCTGCCATGTCAACAAGATGTGGCAAGGAAAAGCGTCTTCTGAAGGAGCGTGCAGACACGGAAGAGCTTCCCTCTTCTTTCTCCACACGTCCTTCCACCACCAGCTCTTTCTCGCCTACTACTTTCACCTTCACGTCTCCACTCATGAAGTCATTCATGTCCAACACAATCTATGGAATAGACATTTCTCAATGTTATCCATCTCTTACCATCATCTCTTTAGTTACCTATTTCCCAATTACGATTATATATATGTGTGTGTGTGTGTACACACACAAATTAATGTCAAGAAATTGTTTGTCGGACACATGACTTACCTTATGACTGGCGTTGTCCGATGACACTGTGATGGCCTGATTCTCTTCCTTCATATCACGAGATCGAAGCTGTCTGTAACGACCCATGATGTCGCTGTCGTCCCTGCGATCCGCCACTGTGAGGTCACTGTCACTCCACCGGTTCAGAACCTCCCTGACGGCGGCGTCGAAGTCGTGGTGTATGTTGGAGAAGAAGGAATCTTGGAAGAAGCTTCCCCTTCGAGTGATGGGAAGGAACGTGTCCCAAGATCTCTTGGAAGATCCTCCACACCGACAGAAGTTCGCTCCAGGCGCGGAAATCTTTACATCGCAACACCTCTGGATGGGAGCCATTGTGGACACAAGATATTTAGATTGCAAAGAGTCAGTTCTTTAGACTTGGGAGATGCGAAGGCGGTTGCTCGTGTACTGAAGACGTTGGAGAGCATCCCGACCTTTATATGCGGCGTCCGAGGTGTGTGTCGGTGACGCGGCGATGGCGTCACAAGGTATGTATAGCGCTTGAGACGCTGCCAAGGAGTCCTTCAGCATGATTCAGATCCTAAGAATTATTCTTTATTTCTTGACAGTTGTGTCAGTTCTTAGTCGGGCTCTTGTCTTAGTCTCATGATCAATTCTACGTGAATTTTTTGATTATGTCAGAATTAAGTAATACCATTTACTCCATCTCCGTTGTGAACATGCACACTCAGCAGTCAGTGTGGTGAGCAGTGTGCTTCTGTTCGAAGAAATGCATTTGCTTCTATCAAAGCGTGTTTTTTTTTTTTTCTAATAATGGAATCCCTGAAAATGATAATCGTGCTGATGGCAGCAGTTCAATCATTTAATTCCAATAATGAACAACGTTGAACATTGTGTAACAGTGTAAGATATTCCTTTAAAGTTAATACTGATAATGAAAAGGGGACCATGTTGTTATTGATAAGAGCAATTTCGATAATGAGGATGAAAAAAAAATCTTAATAACAGTGATAATAATAAGAATAAGAATATTGATAATAATGATAATCGTAATTACAATTATGACGATAATATAGATGATGATAATCATAATAATGATAATAAGTATTATTATTATTATAATAATGATAAAAAGGATAATGCTAGTGATTAATATTAATAATGATAGTAACAATACTAATATAAACAAAAATTATTTTTGTTTTTCTGTTTATAATTGTTGTTATCATACAATTTTAGGGGTTACTGATATTATTGTTATTTTCACAAATATCATTACTGTTGTTTTTGTACTTGTTATTATTATTATTACTGTAATTGTTGGTATCATTATCATAATTGTCATTATCATTATTATCACCATTACTATCATTGTTATTGTTTTCATTATAACTATCATTATTACTACTATTGTCAGCCTTATTACCATCATTATAATTGATATTATCATTATCATTATAATCATTATCATTATTATTTCTATCATTATTATATATATTATCAATATTTGGAATCATTAGTGCCATCATTGCCATTATCATTATCATTGTCATTACCATTATTATTGTCATTGTTATTAATTGTGACGATAAGAGCTTTGATAATATTCATGGTGTATCAGATAGATGCTTATTTTTGTTTTACCATATAGTTTATAGATTTATTTATATTCATGCATATTATAGTTACTATCATCTTTATGTTTACAATCATTATTATCATCATCATCATCATAATAACAATAATGATGATCATCATCATTACCATTATTCTTATTATTACCTTAACATCCTCATCATAATCATTATCCATGGTAATAGTAATAAACACACAAACGCACACACACACACATATATACTGTGTATATATATGTATATATATATATATATATATATATATATATATATATATATATATATATATATATATATATATATATATATACATACACATAAATATATATATATATATATATATATATATATATATATATATATATATATATATATATATATATATATATACATAGAGAGAGAGAAAAAGAGAGAGATATGCATATGAATGTATATATATATATATATATATATATATATATATATATATATATATATATATATATATATATATGTGTGTGTGTGTGTATGCATATATATATATATATATATATATATATATATATATATATATATATATATATGTATGTGTGTGTGTGTATACACACACACATATATATATGTATATATATATATATATATACATATATATATATATATATGTATATATATATACATATATATGTGTGTGTATGTATAAAAGTATATATTTAACGGTTAACAACACAAATGTCTGACCTGAGAAAATATGATCGAATTACAATACACAGATGTGATCTTCTTGGCTTAATAAGTTGTCAAACAGTGCACACATGTTTTCCAGTGTACAGTATACGTTGAATAATGTAATATAAGTATGTTATTTTCTTTATATCATCAGTTTGCTTAAGATTCCACTTTCACTGAATACATTCACTATGTTTTTTTCCTTAACAAGTTTAGTCTGCTCATCAAAATATTTTTTTGAACATTTATGTAGCGGATGTAGCGTTTTACAATTCTCAAAAGTCATTAGAATAACTCAAAGCTTCATATGACAATTTGCTCTTCTTATTACATCCATTATATTATATAATACCGAAGGATCAGGTGAAGGAAGAGAAAAAGTATAAATATTCATAAAAGATTTATTGGAGGAATGTTGATCGTTTTCTTCAATATCAGTTGCTCTTGATTCTAAAATTGTCGGTGGAAGAGTATAAGATTAACTTTTTATTGATTAAATAACCCATTTCATATACAAAAAGGATTATATAGTCTAATAGTACAAATGTGAACAAATAATACCATTTACCTAAATAGTTCTTGCCATCCGTCCATTTTTATAAACCACATCATTCTCACACGAAACCACACATATCACATATCAAAATTAACATGGAAAATTCAATAAAAATAAATAATTTCTCTATCTAAGGCTTAAAAGTTGACTTTTCCAAAGTGATACTAGAAATGGTTTGTGTAGGACTGATGGTGTTGAGCGCGGGAACTGGAGGCGAACGTGCGGACGCTGTAACCGTCGCTTTCTTTCGAAGACTCGGCCAGCTTTTTCTCCTCCCAGCTGTGGCCGTTGTCTGTCTGGTTCTCCACTCGGCTTTTCATCTCGCTCGAAAAGCCTTTGGTGCTTGCCTTGTGCTCGTCTGATTTCCCTCTCTTGGTCGAGATAACAGTAAGGATTCCGTCGGAGGACAACGCGGAGCTGATGGCGTCTCGCTCAATAAGCTCAGGCAACAGAAAAAGGCGACAGAAGCTTTTCCTCGCCGAACAACTTCCTTCCTGCTTCTCTGCTTGCCCTTCGATTACAAGTCTTCTCCCGCCAGTGACACTGTCACATCGCCACTGGTGAAGTCATGCACGTCCATCACAACCTAAGGAGGAAAGATTTGTTAAGATAAGAAGTAAGCGGCCCACTAGCAAAATAACATTCAGCGAAACACAACTTCCGGTGTAAACAAAAGGAAACACGGAAATATCTGGTGTGAAGTCCTACCTTGTGTGTGTGTCCGTCCTCAGTCACAGAAAATGCTTGATTTTCCACTTGCAAGTTCCGTTGACGTAAATTCCTATAGGTCTGCATGAAGTCCTTTTCACAACACCATTCATTAGCACTTTCCAGCACTTCCTTTACAGCTTGACTGTAGTTCTGGCGAACATTCTCGAAGAAATGGTCGTCGGAAAACAGACCCTTCCTGGTGATGGGCAAATACGTGCTTTCTGAAGTGCATTTGCGCTCACTTGCAAGGGAAACTTTGGACACTTCCGTTTCAGATTCAGATTGGCGAGTATCATTACAGACCTGATTGCCCTTCTCAGTAACTTGATGCTGCTGATCAAGTTGCTCGAGGTTATTGTTCTCATTTGCAACTTCGTAATGAACAGGGATGGTGTGCTTTCGTGTTTGACTTTCCTGTAGAAGAGATCACTGTTAATTCACATAAACTACCTATGCCCATGTTGCAGCTATATGATTCTGGACAACTATTATTCACTTTACTTTTACTTGTACTCACACTTGATGAAACTGAAGTACTATCCATAAACGAAGACCTTGACGATGTATTGGTGGAAGTTTCCTCTATATTCTGAGCGTCACATTTTCTTTGGTTTTCAATTTTCACATTGAACGTTGACGAGGCCTTAGTACTGCCTTCTCCTGAGTTCATGATTTCGTCTTTGGTCTCTGTGTGGCTCTTGTGTTCTCTCTCCTTGATGCTCATTGGGACGTTGACTTCCTTAATTGCAATCGTAGGCTTCTAAAAGGTGTAAGACTTTATTGAAAGATAACTTCCATTCCACTTCAAACGAAAGTAAGTATATCAGTAGTAAAATCAAAGAGCATTTTTTCACTTTGATATGCTTACCTTTTTGGGAGCCGAAATTGTCAGAACCCCGTCAGAAGACATGACTGAAGTAACGGCTCCGAGATGAATGTCCCCAGGAACAACGAAGCGTCGGAGGAACCTCTTGGTAGACTTGGAACCGTTTTCCTTCTTCTCCATGTGACCTTCAACCACCAACTCTCGATCGTTCACAGCCTTCACGCTTATTTCTCCTCCATCCATAAAATCTTGAACATCGATTACGAACTGGAAACAAATGCACAGAGATAAGCGTTTCGTGAAAGCAAATGCTTCGAACAACAAACTATATAGGGTATCTTGAACGGTAAACATACACTGTAATATTTTTACCTTATGGCAAGATTCGTCCTCCACTGATGTGACAGCCTGATTCTCCTCTCTCAGATCTTGAGCTCGAAGATTCCTGTAGCATGTGAGATCATCGAAGATGGAAGATTCCTCTCCCCAGTTCCTTAGCACCTCCTTTATTGCCTTGTGGAAGTCATTCCTAGTGTCTTGAAAGACAGAGTCGTTAAAGAAAAGTCCCCTTCTTCTAATAGGGACGAACATGTGTCCAGATTCATCGTGTCTTGTAGTTTCCATACGTGACGATTTATCCACAGACTCGCATTCTCTCTTCTCACCAGATTGCCTTTCACTATTACAGTATGTAGATGTTCCAACACTAGATTCCTTGGAAGCAGTAGTTTCAGCCTTTCTTTGCCTCTCCTCCTGCATTTGATTCTGATTGATATTCTTCTGGGAACTTGCATATGTGTCTGTAGAGGAGCTTCGAACCTTTTCAGAGTCATTAGTCGTGGATCCGATAATCTTGATTGGAATTTTCATTCCAGTTTGCTTCTGAGAATTCTTCTCTTCAAATGTCTGACTCTCAGAACAGCGGTGGCACTGACATTCTTCCTCTTGTTTCTCTTCTTTGACAGAGGTTCTTTCCTTGGAAGTATTCTGCCTTTTTGTGGAAGAGAAGTCGTTTGTTCCTGAGAAACAGCTCGTTTCCCTTCGACTATGACTGGGATGGCTTTGGTCTCCTGCTTGAATCCTACTGTTCTGTGAAATGTATAAATGATTATCAAACGATAGTCAGTCACACAATATTTCATGATTTACTCATTTCACTATTACTTAAAACGAATACTGAATACAAGTAACAAATAAAAGTCTCACCATTACAGGAGCAGTGATCGTCAGGATACCGTCTGAAGACATGACAGATGTGATGGCTGTCATGTCAGTGTCTAGTGGCAGAGTGAAGCGGCGTCGGAAGGAGTGTGAAGACAACGATAAGCTTCCTTCTTCCTTCTTTTCCACGCGTCCTTCCACCAACAGCTCCTTTTCGTCCAACACCTTCACCTTCACATCTCCACCCATGAAGTCTTGTACACTTCATACCAATCTAGACAAACGTAATATCAATTATGAAAAAACTTTTATATACAGAAGATATATACACCTTCGTTCGCTTTTTAATCATAACAATATCCATGCCATCAAATACTGAATCAACTCTGCACAATTTGTTTCAATGAGAGAAGATTTGACTTATGGTTGAGCTGCCTGAAGAGACAGTAATGGCCCGATTCTCTCTCTCTGTAGATTACGTGGACTGAAGCTTCCAGGGTCATGACATCAATGTAAAACGAAAGTCAGGTACATCCGCTAATCTGTTAGCTTCAGATCTGTCATTCCACCTCTGGAGGACCTCTGATGGCGGAGCGTCCAGATGAATATCAGAGAAGAAGGAGTCGTGGAAGAAATTTCCTCTTCGAGTGATGGGCAGGAAGGTGTCCCATGAACCATAAGAGGCACGGTCAGTTCCATCTTGAACATGGGAAAATCTCCTTTCTTCTGCAGCAGAATCCTCTTCCTCATCTTTGAGCGAGACGCATTACTAACTGGAATCTTTGTTTCCTGAGCCTTGCATTCATTTTCCAAAGAACATCTTGCACATTCACATTCCTCTTGTTCTGCGTTAACGGACTTCCCTTGTACGGAAGAGGCCTCAACAGAAGCACCAAAAGACGTGTTAGAAGATTCCGAGTTCTGGAATGTTGACGCGTTCTGATTTTTCTCGATCTTGACGGGAATGACGGTGGTCTTCTGTTGCGGGCCTTCCTGTTAAAGGAAAAAGGAATTCATCCACAATGTTATATTTCCTTCCATTATACATCATGCTCTGTTTGGTTTGTATGAAATGTTACTCTTCAAAAGAGATCAAAGATAAAATACTTACAATCTTAGGAACTGTGATTGTGAGGATTCCATCCGAAGACATGACAGATGTAATCGCTGCCATGTCAACAAGATGTGGCAAGGAAAAGCGTCTTCTGAAGGAGTTGCAGACACGAAGAGCTCTTCTTTCTCCATAAGTCCTTCCACCACCAGCTCTTTCTCGCCTCATCATTTCACCTTCACGTCTCTACACATGAAGTCATTCATGTCCAGCACAATCTATGAAATAGACATTTCTCAATGTTATCCATCTCTCGCCATCATCTCTTTAGTTACCTATTTCCCAATTACGATTATATATATATGTGTGTGTGTGGGTGGGTGTATATATATACACATAAATTAATGTCAAGAAATTGTTTGTCGGACACATGACTTACCTTATGACTGGCGTTGTCCGATGACACTGTGATGGCCTGATTCTCTTCCTTCATATCACGAGATCGAAGCTGTCTGTAACGACCCATGATGTCGCTGTCGTCCCTGCGATCCGCCACTGTGAGGTCACTGTCACTCCACCGGTTCAGAACCTCCCTGACGGCGGCGTCGAAGTCGTGGTGTATGTTTGAGAAGAAGGAATCTTGGAAGAAGCTTCCCCTTCGAGTGATGGGAAGGAACGTGTCCCAAGATCTCTTGGAAGATCCTCCACACCGACAGAAGTTCGCTCCAGGCGCGGAAATCTTTACATCGCAACACCTCTGGATGGGAGCCATTGTGGACACAAGATATTTAGATTGCAGAGAGTTGTCTAGACTTGGGAGATGCGAAGGCGGTTGCTCGTGCATTGAAGACGTTGGAGAGCATCCCGACCTTTATATGCGGCGTCCGAGGTGTGTGTCGATGACGCGGCGATGGCGTCAGGTATGGGGATGAAGCGCTGAGACGCCAAGAGTCCTTCAGCAAGACTAGATCCAATAACTATTTTTATTTTTTATAGACAGTTGTGTCAGTTCTGGGGTCGGGCTCTGTCTTAGTCTCATGATCAATTCTACGTGAATTTTTTGATTATGTCAGAATTAAGTAATACCATTTACTCCATCTCCGTTATGAACATGCACACTCAGCAGTCAGTGTTTTTTTTTTTTTATTTTTTTTTTTTTTTTTTTTTTTTTTTTTTTTTTTTTTTTTTTTTTTTTTTTTCTAATAATGGAATCCCTGAAAATGATAATCGTGCTGATGGCAGCAGTTCAATTATTTAATTCCAATAATGAACAACGTTGAAGATTGTGTAACAGTGTACGATATTCCTTTAAAGTTAATAATGATAATGAAAAGGGGACCATGTTGTTATTAATAATAGCAATTGCGATAATGAGGATGAAAAAAAAATCATAATAACAGTGATAATAATAATAATAATATTATTGGTAATAATGATAATCGTAATTACAATTATGACGATAATATAGATGATGATAATCATAATATTGATAATAAGTATTATTATTATAATAATAATGATAAAAAGGATAATGATAGTGATTAATATTAATAATGATAGAAACAATACTAATATAAACAAAAAATATTTTTGTTCTGTTTATAATTGTTGTTATCATATAATTTGGGGGGTTACTGATATTATTGTTATTATCACAAATATCAATAGTGTTGTTGTTTTTGTACTTGTTATTATTATTATTACTGTAATTGTTGGTATCATTATCATAATTGTCCTTATCATTATTATCACCATTACTATCATTGTTATTGTTTTTATTATAAATATCATTACTACTACTATTGTCAGCATTATTACCATCATTATCATTTCTATTATCATTATTATTATTATTGTCATTATCATTATAATCATTATCATTACCATCATTGTTATTTCTGTCATTATTGTAGTCATTATCAATATTTGTAATCATTAGTGCCATCTGTAGTGGGTATTTTAATAAACTCCGTAGAGTTTATCATAGATGTTTAGTATGGTAGCGTGGTACCCAACTACACGTCATTATTTAATGTGTGGGTCTGACGCATTTTAGATGATGACTCTCGGGTGTAAGAAAAGAAAGCCCATCCCGTAGCCACCATTAAAGCAAAACTGAACTGGCAGATTTAAAAGGCGACATAAAAAAAAGGAGCATCCATATTATACATTTATTAACACAGTCATTCGAACAAAACCAATATACAATGACAAGACACCATACACTTACTTGATAAAAAAGGGTAAAACCATACAGCACAGGATACTGCCAGCCAGGTAAAAATCCAAGAGGTCGTCTGCCACTACACAAGTCCAAGAACCCTCTCTTGTTAGCTGCCCTGGCTTGACCTTTTATATGGCAGTTTCCCGCGCTTATGATGAGGTTTTACCCATAATTCAATATATTTATAATTAAAAGTGTAAAAGGTGTGTATAAAACTAAACTTAAAATACACAAAATAAAACTAAGAAATAAAACATACAAAAATGGGCATATAAAAGACTCAAAACAGGAAAGTAGGAAAAAGTGAAAAAAGGGATCCGTGTGGAGAAACGAGAGAAAACAGGAAGATGTACACAGATGAAAAATGAAGGTAAGGTGTTATGGTCGAAGGAAAAGAGACAAAATCAAGGGAAGGTAAGTAAAGAATATAAGGTAGGCAGTGTATAAGTACTTGTTGTGTAGAGTAGTAAAAATGTAGATGTAGACGAAGAACACGGAACAATCAGAAAGGTAAGTCGAAGGAAAATAAAAACGCACTTTATTCTTATTAAAAATAAACACACACACGCAGAACAGCGAAGCCAAATCATCTTGCAGGGCGGAAAGGTCCGTAGGTTCTTTAGTGACGTCAGGGGACAGGCGGCCCGAACTCTGCGGGATGACCCGCCTGATACCAGGGGGGTAATTCACTACACCAGTGATTCCCAACCGGGGTTCCGCCGACCATCACCAGGGGTTCCGCGAGAAACCGTAAAATAATTATGTGCTATTACAATATGACAGTGATCTTAATTCATAATTCGTAACTCCTACTCAACAACACGTCACAAACAGTCTCCAGACACCAACATACTCGTACGTGTCAGTCAGTACAATGTATATACTAGTAATGAGAGCAAATGCTATGCATAGAATTAATACTATATATAGGGGTTCCTTGGAATATGAAAAATTATTACAGGGGTTCCTCCAAGGTGTAAAGGTTGGGAATCACTGCACTACACCATCATTGCCATTATCATTATTATTGTCATTATCATTATTATTGTCATTGTTGTTAATTGTGACGATAAGAGCTTTGATAATAGATATTCATGGTGTATCAGATAGATGTTTTGTTTTGCCATATAGTTTATAGATTTATTTATATTTATGCATATTATAGTTACTGTCATCTTTATCTTTACAATAATCATTATCATCATCATCATAATAATAACAATAATGATGATGATCATCATTACCATTATCATTATTATTATCTTAACATCCTCATCATAACAATTTGTCATCATAATCATTATCAATGATAATAGTAATAAACACATGAACACACACACACACACACACACACACACACACACACACACACACACACATATATATACATATATATATATATATATATATATATATATATATATATATATATATATATATATATATATATATATATATATATATACATAGAGAGAGAGAGAAGGAGAGACAGAGAAATAGGCATATGAATACATACATATATATACACATATATATATATATATATATATATATATATATATATATATATACATATATTTATATATATACATATATATATATAGAGAGAGAGAGAGAGAGAGAGAAAGTGTGAGAGAGAGAGAGAGCAAGAGAGAAAAAGCAAGAGAAAAAGAGAGAGAGAGAGAGAGAGAGAGAGACAGACCGAGAAAGAGATAGATAAAGGGAGAGAGGGTGAGAGAGAGCAAGTGAGAAACCGACAGAAAGAGAGAGAAAAAAGAGAAAGAGAGAGTGATAGATAGAGAGATAGAGAGGAAGAAGGAGAGACAGAGAGAGGGTACTGACCAAGAAATCACAGGTGTTCTGGCTTGCCGCTTGTAAATAGTGCACATGTTTTTCAATATACAATAAGGAACATAATATAAGCATGTTATTTTTTATATATCATCAGTTTCGTTAAGCTTCTACTTTCACGGATTACATTCACTAAAATTAAAATATTTTTTGATGTTTTACAATCCTGAAAAGTCACATGCCATAACATAGCTTCATTGGCCAATTTGTCCTTATTACATTCATTATATTTCATAGTACCGAAAGATCAGGTGAAGGAAGTTAAAAAAGGATAAATATTCATAAAAGATTTATTGGAGGAATGTTGATCATTTTCTTCAATCACAGTTACTCTTGATTCTGGGGCATCTGTTGATGGAAGAGTATGAGATTAATTTTATTGTTGATTAGATAACTCATTTCATATACAAAAAAATAATGATATATTCTAATTGTACAAATGTTAACAAATAATACCATTTACCTAAATAATTCTTGCCATCCGTCCATTCCTATAAACCACATCATTCTCACACGAAACCACACATATCACATATTAAAATGAACATGGAAAATTCAATAAAAATAAATCATTTCTCTTATCTACAGTTCAAAGTTGACTTTTCCAAAGTGATACTAGAAATGGTTTGTGTAGGACTGATGGTGTTGAGCGCGGGAACTGGAGGCGAACGTGCGGACGCTGTAACCGTCGCTTTCTTTCGAAGACTCGGCCAGCTTTTTCTCCTCCCAGCTGTGGCCGTTGTCTGTCTGGTTCTCCACTCGGCTTTTCATCTCGCTCGAAAAGCCTTTGGTGCTTGCCTTGTGCTCGTCTGATTTCCCTCTCTTGGTCGAGATAACAGTAAGGATTCCGTCGGAGGACAACGCGGAGCTGATGGCGTCTCGCTCAATAAGCTCAGGCAACAGAAAGCGGCGACAGAAGCTTTTCCTCGCCGAACAACTTCCTTCCTGCTTCTCTGCTTGCCCTTCGATTACAAGTTCATTTCCTCCCGCCAGTGACACTGTCACATCACCACTGGTGAAGTCATGCACGTCCATCACAACCTAAGGAAGAAAGATTTGTTAAGATAAGAGGTTGGCGGCCCACTAGCAAAATAACATTCAGCGAAACACAACTTCCGGTGTAAACAAAAGGAAACACGGAAATATCTGGTGTGAAGTCCTACCTTGTGTGTGTGTCCGTCCTCAGTCACAGAAAATGCTTGATTTTCCACTTGCAAGTTCCGTTGACGTAAATTCCTATAGGTCTGCATGAAGTCCTTTTCACAACACCATTCATTAGCACTTTCCAGCACTTCCTTTACAGCTTGACTGTAGTTCTGGCGAACATTCTCGAAGAAATGGTCGTCGGAAAACAGACCCTTCCTGATGATGGGCAAATATGTGCTTTCTGAAGTGCATTTGCGCTCACTTGCAAGGGAAACTTTGGACACTTTGGTTTCAGATTCCGATTTGCGAGTATCATCAGAGACTTGATTGCCCTTCACAGTAACTTGATGCTGCTGATCAAGTTGCTCGAGGTTATTGTTCTCATTTGCAACTTCGTAATGAACAGGGATGGTGTGTTTTCGTGTTTGACTTTCCTGTAGAAGAGATCGCTGTTAATTCAAATAAACTACCTATACCCATGTTGCAGCTATATGATTCTGGACAACTATTATTCACTTTACTTTTACTTGTACTCACACTTGATGAAACTGAAGTACTATCCACAAATGAAGACCTTGACGATGTATTGGTAGAAGTTTCCTCTAGGTTCTGAGCGTCACATTTTCTTTGGTTTTCAATTTTCACATTGAACGTTGATGAAGCCTTCGCACTGTCTTCTCCTGAGTTCATTATTTCGTCTTTGATCTCTGTCTGGCTCTTGTGTTCTCTCTCCTTGATGCTCATTGGGACGTTGACTTCTTTGATTGCAATCGTAGGCTTCTGAAAGCCGGAGGACTTTATTGAAAGATAACTTCCATTTCACTTCAAATTAAAGTAGATATATCAGTAGTAAAATCAAAGAGCATTTTTTTCACTTTGATATGCTTACCTTTTTGGGAGCCGAAATTGTCAGAACCCCGTCAGAAGACATGACTGAAGTAACGGCTTCGAGATGAATGTCCCCAGGAACAACGAAGCGTCGAAGGAACCTCTTGGTAGACTTGGAACCGTTTTCCTTCTTCTCCAAGTGACCTTCAACCACCAACTCTCGATCGTTCACAGCCTTTACGCTTATTTCTCCTCCATCCATAAAATCTTGAACATCGATTACGAACTGGAAATAAAAGCACAGATATAAGCGTTTCGTAATAGTAAATGCTCCGAACAACAAACTATATAGGGTATCTTGAACGATAAACATACACTGCATTATTTTTACCTTATGGTAAGATTCGTCCTCCACTGATGTGACAGCCTGATTCTCCTCTCTCAGATCTTGAGATCGAAGATTCCTGTAGCATGTGAGATCATCGAAGATGGAAGATTCCTCTCCCCAGTTCCTTAGCACTTCCTTTATTGCCTTGTGGAAGTCATTCCTAGTGTCTTGAAAAACAGAGTCGTTAAAGAAAAGTCCCCTTCTTCTAATAGGGACGAACATGTGTCCAGATTCATCGTGTGTTGTAGTTTCCATACGTGACGATTTATCCACAGACTCGCATTCTCTCTTCTCACTAGATTGCCTTTCACTATTACAGTATGTAGATGTTCCAACACTAGATTCCTTGGAAGCAGTAGTTTCAACCTTTATTTGCCTCTCCTCCTGCATTTGATTCTGATTGATATTCTTCTGGGAACTTCCATATGTGTCTGTAGAGTCATTAGTCGTGGATCCGATGATCTTGATTGGAATTTTCATTCCAGTTTGCTTCTGAGAATTCTTCTCTTCAAATGTCTGACTCTCAGAACAGCGGAGGCACTGACATTCTTCCTCTTGTTTCTCCTCTTTGACAGAGGTTCTTTCTTTGGAAGTACTTGCCTTTGTGGAAGAGGAAGACGTTTGTTCCTGAGAAACAGCTCGTTTTCCTTCAACTGTGACTGGGATGGTTTTGGTCTGCTGAACTTTACCGTTCTGTGAAATGTATAAATGATTATCAAACGATAGTCAGTCACACAATATTTCATGATTTACTCATTTCACTATTACTTAAAATATCTAATACTGAATACAAATAACAAATAAAAGTCTCACCATTGTAGGAGCAGTGATCGTCAGGATACCGTCTGAGGACATGACAGATGTGATGGCTGTCATGTCAGTGTCTTGTGGCAGAGTGAAGCGGCGTCGGAAGGAGTGTGAAGACAACGATAAGCTTCCTTCTTCCTTCTTTTCCACGCGTCCTTCCACCAACAGCTCCTTTTCGTCCAACACCTTCACCTTCACATCTCCACCCATGAAGTCTTGTACATCTAGCACAATCTGGGACAAACATAATATCAATTATGAAAGAACCTTTATATACAGTATATATACACCTTCGTTCGCTTTTTAATCATAATAATATCCATGCCATCAAAAATGAATCAACTGTTACCAAATTGTCTTTGTCAAGAGGAGAAGACTTACCTTATGGCTGGAGTTGCCTGAAGAGACGGTGATGGCCTGATTCTCTTCCTTCAGATTACGGGATCGAAGCTTCCTGTAGTGGTCAAGGACATCACTGCAACGGAAGTCAGTGTCGTCCAAGCGATCTGTTAGCTTCAGATCTGAGTCATTCCACCTCTTGAGGACCTCTCTGATGGCGGAGTTGAAGTCCTGATGAATATCAGAGAAGAAGGAGTCGTGGAAGAAATTTCCTCTTCGAGTGATGGGCAGGAAGGTGTCCCATGAACCATAAGAGGCACTATTTGTTCCCTCTTGAACATGGGAAGATTTCCTTTCTTCTGTAGCAGAGAATCCTTCCTCAGTCCTTGAGCGAGACGCATTACTAACTGGAATCTTTGTTTCCTGAGCCTTGCATTCATTTTCCAAAGAACATCTTGCACATTCACATTCCTCTTGTTCTGCGTTAACGGACTTCCCTTGTACGGAAGAGGCCTCAACAGAAGCACCAAAAGATGTGTTAGAAGATTCCGAGTTC
>BOPN01006898.1:65000-68323 GCA_017312705.2 Penaeus japonicus
GAAGTAACGGAGTCAAGCTCAATGTCTCCTGGAACAACGAATCGTCGAAGAAACCTCTTGGTCGACTTGGAATCGTCTTCCTTCTTCTCCAACTGACCTTCAACCACCAACTCTCGATCATTCGCAGCTTTCACGCTGACATCTCCTCCGTCCATAAAATCATGAACGTCAATAACAAACTGGAATTAGGTTGAAAGGTTATAAACGTTGTAAAATATAAAGTTATACTTCCATTAATAATGCTTTTAATCAATTTGATAAAATTGAGGAAATGAAACAAATAGCCACATGAGCACACCTTATGGTGACGATCATCTTCCGAAGACGTGACGGCCTGAGTCTCTTCTCGCAGATCTTGAGATCGAAGGAGTCTGTAGCGGGTCAGATCATCGACTGCCTGAGACTCCTCTCCCCATCTTGTCAGGATCTCCCTGATGGCTTTTCTGAAATCCTCCACCTGCTCTTTGAAGAAGGAGTCGCGGAAGAAGGGTCCCATTTTTGTCACCGCTAGAGAAAGATTTTCACTGTCTGATGACTTGGGTTTCTTGATACACAAAGATCCGTTGATATCATTTGATTCTCCTTGTGTGCAGATTCGTTTCATTTCGGATATGTCTTTGGATTCTTGCAGATGTTCCATCTCATTATCACTCTGAGAATCGGAGGTTATAGAAGCGTTTTCAGATACAGTGACTGATGTCGAATGAACACAATGTGAAGTATCTTAAAAGTGTACGTGGATACAATTATCTTAAGGAAGGCAATTTATGATATATGATCTACTCACCAGTTTAGGTGCAATAATTGTAAGAATGCCATCTGAAGACATGGCAGAAGTGACGGCTGTCATGTCAGTGAGGTGAGGCAATGAAAATCGGCGTCTGAAGGAGTGTGACGAAATGGATGATCTTCCTTCCGGCTTCTCAAGGCATCCTTCCACCAGTAGTTCCTTCTCACCGACCACCCTCACTTTCACCTTTCCATCCAGAAAGGCATGCACATCCATCGTGATCTGTTTAATGAGAATTAATGAGAAAACTCTTGTTATCGCTTTACAACCAAGGGAATCTCAACACATACAATATATATATATATATATATATATATATATATACATATATATATTTATTTATTTATTCATCAGCACTACCCGACTTCTTGTCAGCAACAGTAGAAAAGTCCTTTTGAAACAACTCACCTTGTGACTTGTTCTGTCTGATGTGACGGTGATGGCAAGGTCTTCTTCCAGGTGACGAGACCGAAGCTTTCTGTAACGGTCCAGGATGTCTTTGCTACCGAAGCCCATGTCGCTCCGATTGTCTGTCCACTCGAGATCATCCCTATACCACTTGTTCAATGCCCTCTCTATGGCTGCGTTGACCTTTTGGTGCATGTCGGAGAAAAATGAGTCCTGGAAAAAGCTTCCTCTCCGTGTGATAGGCAGGAATTCATCCCAGGATCCTAGGCGGAATCTCTCTTTTTCCGTCGAGTCCAGTTCCCTACAGACGAAACTTGGTTCTTCACTGATAGGTTTCGCCTTTTCGATCGTTTTAATACTGTTCTTTTGTTTTCCAATGTCTTCATTAATGTTCTCATTTGAGATCTGGATTTCCACAGACCGTGGTTGGAGACTGATGTTTATTGGTACTTTTCTGGCATTACTTGGAATGTTTACATTTTCTTGATTCATCAGTACATTCTGCTCAATAATACCTTTTGACGCGCAGCCACTTTCTACTTCGTCGGAACTTGCGACAGAACTGACTTCATTTATATCCGAAGTTTGGGAGAGCTTCGAGTCCTGATTTTTATCTTCAAGCTTGATAGGAATGATAGTGGTCTTTTGGTGAAGTTGATCCTCCTGTAGGAATATAATGCAACGTTGATTATTTGCATTTCTTACTGCAATTTGAATTTATTTCTCTGATCAATGTCTGCAGAGTTCGTGAAGGATAATGTGCTTACCATTTTGGGTGCAGTAATTGTTAGGATGCCATCTGAGGACATGACAGACGTGATGGCTGTCATGTCAGTAAAATGAGGCAAGGAAAAGCGGCGTGTGAACGAGTGTGAGGACACAGATGAGCCTCCTTCCTCGCTCTTCTCCACGCGTCCTTCCACCACTAGTTCCTCGCCCACTGCCTTCACTTTCACTTCCCCATCAGCAAAGTCATGCACGTCCACCACAATCTGTGTACCAGAAAATTCTATTGATTAGTGGCCGTTCCTCCCTCCTTTATATATATATATATATATATATATATATATATATATATATATATATATATATATATATATATATATATATATATATATATATATATATATATATATGTATTATCGCAAACAAATCCGTGGTACTTTTATGAATTTGTGGATCAGAGTAAACACAGCCCGCATATGTTGCCAAGTAACTCACCTTATGACCAGCCTTGTCAGATGCAACGGCAACTGCTTGGTCCTCTTCCCTCAGGGCAAGAGATCGAAGACGTCGGTAACTTTTCAAAATGTCGCTGTAGCGGCAGCTATCGTCCCAGCGATCTCTCAACTTCAAGTCATTGTCTCTCCATCTGCCGAGAACCCTCCTGACGGTGGCGTCGAATTGGTGGTGCACATCCGAGAAGAAGGGATCTTGGAAGAAGCTCCCTCCTCTCGTGATGGGCAAGAGCACGTCCCTCATCCTCTTCGAAGGTTCCTTGCACAGACAATCGTTCTCATCGGAAGCGGAAACGTTCACGTCATACGAGTGTGGAATGGGAGCCATGGTGGACCTTATTAGACTGACCTCCTCGCCAAGAATCAGTGAGCAGAGAGCTTGTTGCTGGATGGCTGTTGTTCGCTTTCTGAAGGAGTTGGGTAGAAGCGATGTATTTATGGGCACGGCAGTGAGAGCGGGAGTGTGACGTCGGCGAAGCATCACAGAGCAGAAATAATTCTCCTCTCGCTGCCAAAGTCCTACTAGAATGAATGAAATTCTTGATGACTCAGTTTGATATTTGGAGGTGGTGAACGTTTATCTTTTCTTGATTATAGGTTCAGACAACTTTTTTAAAGATTTCATGAATTATCAGACAGGCAATTCACACTTATTTCGGTTACTAGGTCGATATACATGTCGGTTTATATCTATCTATCTATCTCTCTATCTATCTATCTATCTATCTATCTATCTATCTATCTATCTATCTGTCTGTCTATCTATCTATCTATCTATCTATCTATCTATCTATATATATATATATATATATATATATATATATATATATATATATATACACAGTCAAACATACAAACACATACACAGACACACACGCACACACACA
>BOPN01006899.1:42500-50000 GCA_017312705.2 Penaeus japonicus
GGTGGGTGTGTGTGTGTGGGGGGGGGTGTTTAAGGGGGCGCTCAGCACGTGCGTTCATTACTCGCCCCATTACCCTTAAACACACCCTGAGCCTCTGGTACTCTCCCTACTCACGCCGGGGGGTGGGTGTAGGGGGGGGGGGGGGGGGGGGGGGCAGATAACGGCGGTGACGGCCTCGTGACGGAGTGACGGCGCGATAAGATTCAAGACCTTGCCCGGACGGTGAGAGACATACGCACGCAAACACACGCCGGAACAAGGGACGCAAAAGCAGGCACACAGACACTCTCATACAAGCACACACAGACACACAGACACACACACACACTCCCACAAACACGCACACATACTCACCCTACCCTCCCCCCACCCCCCACAAACACCCCCGCACTCCTCCCCCCCCACACCAAGAACCCCTACCCTACCTCCCCATCTCGCCCTCAACCCCCCCCTCCCCACCACCAACGCGAATAAGCGAGCGGAAAGCAAAAGGAAAGTGACTTAAGAAACCTCGTGTGTGCTTGAAGGCAGACTGGCAATACTCGGATGCGTTATTCATGTTATCCGTGTTATTGTTATGATTATCAGTATCCTCATTATCATTATGACCATTATTACCGTTATTATTATTATTTTTTATCGTTACTAAATAATCATATGATTATAATTATCATAAGTATTGTCATTGTCATCATTATTACCAATATAGTTTTCATTTTTATCATTATCATCCTTTTACTGTTATTATCATTAACATTATTGTTATTGTTATTATTATCATCATCATTATTGTTATAATTATTATCATCATTAATATCACTATCATTATTACCATCATAAGTGTATTATCATCGTCATTATACTCATTATTATCACCAGTATCTTCGTTATCGGTACCGTCATTATCATCATTGAACTGATCTTAATAAATAAAAATCTAAATTCAGTTGCAATTTCATAATTATTTTCATCATAAATCTTACTGCCAGAGCGATTTTCCCATTTTTCCAATAACTTATTTGACCTCTATAAAACTTATCAGATATTTTCTTTATTTTTCATAATTCCTCTGTCCTTCGTTATATTGCATATTGTCTTTTGCATTCCTTTATCTTCGTCTGCATTTCTAACCTAAGATTTATGACCTGACGATGAAATAAAATGCGTTTCATTTGTCACCTTCGGAGTTTCGAAATATATCCAGGATAAACTAAATTGTACAGCAGGTAGAATAATTGTATGTTTACGAAATGAAGATTAAAGGTCCGATCACATAAATGTGTAAAACTAATGAATTATAAAGAATGAATGTAAAAGAAAAGGAAAGAAAGACAAAAAAATAAATATTACGATTATCTCGTCTATTAATGTTTTTGAAATGCATACATAGTTTTAAAGTATAAATATATTATTTTCATATATTTTGAATAGTTATGATCGTATAGGACAAAACGTAAAATATAAAGATAAATACCTTTTCTATATATTTTTTCTTTCTTTTGGAAAGTCGACGTTCGGTTCCCAGCAGCGGGGGAAGCGGAGTCGAGGAATTCGGCGACATGGCGGTAGAATTGCCTTATCTCTTTCTGAGGCCAAACTTGAGAGGTAAAAATTAAAGTGAAAGATGACGTTAAGTGGTTGCTCTTTGTCCCGCACTATCTGTGCGGTGTGTTTGGCGTGCCTGAGTGATAACGGGTATCAGGAATTCCTTACTATAAAATCCGTAGGATGTATTTTTTCTCCGCTCTCTTTTTGGCGGGAAACTCTGTTAGGTTTTGGGTGGTCTCTCCGCTGTATTTTCTCTGTTTCAGAGGATGAAAAAATATAAATCGCTAGATAGCAAAGTCTGGTAATGTTGATAAAGATAATAGCATTATTCTGAAAACTACAAGAAAAACATATTGATAAAACTGAAGAACGTTAAAAACGATCTAAGTATTGAAAATGATGGCTGTAAGTATATGATGACACCAATGATTATGAAAACAAAAAGGATATCGAAATCAGTTATATTGTCATTAACGAGATGGCCCCCAAAAACAAATAGACAAAAATTATGGTAATGATGAAATGCCATGATTTATGATAAAAAAGGCAGATCGGGAACCCCCAAGAAAAAAGTAAATAATAACAGTAACAAAAGGATGGATGAATATGACTTATTGCCATTAAATGCTTTATTCGCCAGATTTGTGGAATGAGATGAATCGAATTATATGTATCTGAGAAAAAGTATTTAAATCGAGATGCACTTCAAAATAACAAAAGAAAGAGATAAAGAATAAGAATAAGAAGAAAAGGAGGAGGGAGAGGAATATCAATGATAATAGTGATGATAGTAATGATAATGATGATAATAATGATAAAACGAAGAATTTTTCTGCATGCCGAAAAAATATGAAGAACTTTTTCAGCCTTACTGGCCAATTACCTGTGTCTCTACAGCCTATCAAATTCTCATACGGATATTCACAGAGAGAACATAGGCCTATATAGAGAAAAACTTGTTCCCAGTTAAACAAAATGGCGGTCGACGCAGATGTTACGGTTGTAAGAAGCAGCTCTAACATACTGTATGTTACTTCAAAATTGCTATAGCAAACACAAAAAGCAAACAGACCTATAGGACTTATATGTACATGACTGCTTAGATAAACTGCAGAATCATCTCTACTTGTGGGTAATAATGATAAAATCTATTTAAGATTTCATCAGTATTAGGAAACTTCCTTAAAAACAACAAAACATTGTGGAAAGGAGACATTCCCCTTTCCATTCTACTCCTCCCCTTCCCTTTCCCTTCCCACCTCCCCCTCCCCTTCCCCATCCCGCTCCCCTTCTTCCTCTCATTTCATCCTCCCTTTCCCCTTCCCATTCTCCTCCTCTTTCTTCCATACCTCCCTTCCCCTTCTCCTTCCCCTCTCCCTCTCCCTTCCCCTTCCCTTCTCCCCTACCCTACCCTCTCCCTTCCCCTCCTCTCCTCTCTCTCCCACTTCTCCCTTCCCCTTCTCCTTCCCTTCTCCCCTACCCTCCCCTCTCCCTTCCCCTCCTCTCCTCTCTCTCCCACTTCTCCCTTCCCCTTTCCCCTCTCATCCCCCTTCCCCTCCCCCTTCCTTCATATTGTTTTTTTCCTCGAAGAGCCTTCACAACTCTTCACTTCCGCCATCTTTCACTCCCTTAAATGGTGTTGGTTGGAGGGTGGAACAGCGGCGGAGGTTGCGGCGATGAGGGTGGTAGCGGTGGTAGCGGTAAGGGTGGTAGCGGTGGTGGATGTAGCGGTGGCGGGGGCAGCGGTGGAGGATATAACAGGGAGTGGTGGCCAAGGTAGCGGTGGTAAATGTAGCGGTAGCGGGAGTAGCGGTGAAGGTTTTAGCGTTGGTAGCAGTGGTAGCGGTGAGGGTGATACGGGCGGGCGGTAGCGGTGGTGGATGCGACGGCGATAGTCGAGGCGATGGTTGCGGTGGTGGTAAAGCAATTGGTCGTGGTTATAGTAGCTGCAATGATAGCGAAAGAGGCAGCGGGGTTTGTGATGGCAGCGGCGACGGTGGTGGCAGCGGCGATGGTGTTGATGGAAGCAGTAGCGGTAGTGAGAATTGAAGGGCGGGGCGGGAGGTTATCACGCCAGCATCGCCGCTCTAACGGATGGGCGGCGTTGGAGAGGAGGGGAGAGAGGGGGAAGGGAGGGGAGGGGGGCAGAGAGAGAAGGGAAAGGGGGGAGGGTGGCCTATACGGGGTGGGGAAGAGGGTGGTCACCTCTGCCCTCCCCCTACCGACCCGGCCAGGTCGTCGATAGCATGCATGTATGTCAAAGGTCAAAAACACACACGCATACGTGATGACTCCCATATGCAGACACACACACACACACACACACACACACACACACACATAGGCGAGGCCGTAACGACATACGATGTCGATTATGGCTGTTCATTCATTTATTCATATCTCTCTCTCACTCTCTCTTTCTCTCTCTCTCCTTCTCCCTCTCTCACTCTCATTCTCTCGCTCCATCCCTCCCTCTCTTTCGCATCTATACACGTGACTTTTATAAAGCCACGTGATATAGTCATGAATATAGATCTTCCTTTCCACCGTGTTATTTCAATCCCAGTTCTCCCCCAGACAGCAAAAGGCATCGGAACATCCATCCTGAAAATCAGACATCTTTCACATCGCTTATCAGTTCCAGTTATCAGTGCTCCTTTCGCCGCTCTTCTGTCGCTGCAAAGATACGCTCTCACACTTGTAGATTCGAACCCTACACCGCCCTGCCTTATCGGTATACAAACACCTGTATACCCGCCCACCTCGCTGTCTCTCTCCCTCTTTTTTCCTTCTCTGTTTTTGTCTGTCTCTGTATGTCTGCCTGTCTGCCTGTCTGCCTGTCTCTCTGTCTGAATATCTCTTGCTCTCTCGTTCTCTCTGTCTGAATATCTCTTACTCTCTCGTTCTCTCTTTTTTTTCTCTCTCTCTTGCTTCCTCGTTCTCTCCTTTTTTTCCTCTCTCCCTCTTTATATCTCTATTTATCTCTCTCTCTCTCTCTCTTTTTGCTCTTTCTGTCTCTATACAGCAATCTAACTTTCTTTCTCTCTCTCTTACTATATTTAACATGAATAAACTTTTAAAAATCAGATCTCTCTATCTCTCTCCTTCCTTCTCCCCCTCTCTGTCTCTGTCTCTCTCACTCTCTCCCATTCTCCCCCCTCCCTTCCCTCCCTCCCTTCCCTCCCCTCCCCTCCTTCCCTCCCTCCCTCTCTCTCTCTCTCCCCCCCACTCCCCCCACCCGACACAGGTAAAGGGCGAGCGGGGGAGATGACACAAAGGCGAACAGGTGACGGTCGGCGAGGGCTAGGCGGGCGGGTGAAGGACAAGGGCGTTAGGCAAGGGACAGAAGGGACAGCCAAAGGTGAAGGCGCTCAGGACACGGGATAGGAAGGGAGTGGGGGATGGGGGGGCGAGGGGGAGGGTAGGGGGAGTAGGGTCTTTTTACTCTGGTGGATATAGGTTGATCTGTTTGGTTTGAAATCGTCTTTTTCATTTTTTAACGGTTTATTCGTAATTATTTATTGTTACTGTTATATCATTGACATTATTATTTTTTTGTTATGATTATCATCACTATTTTTTCATTATTATTATGATTATTATTATTGCTATCATTATTATTATTATTCATCTTGAATCGCATGAAACGTGACGTTTGTTGTGCACATAAGTCCACAATAGTTACATTTTCATTTATATTCGGCAAAAGGAAATAAATTATAATAAAAGACGGTAATATCAGATAAACACCCACTTGAATTTGTCCTCGCCACCAAGTTTATTTCTCTCGCTATCCTCATACCCAATTCTCTTCTCTTTTCCCTTTCCTTCTCTTTCTTCTCCCCTACTATCCCCTGGTTCTTACCTCATCCCTTCCTTCCTCTCACTAATCCTCTCTCTCTTTCTCTCTCTCTCTCTCTCTCTCTCTCTCTCTCTCTCTTTCTCTCTCTCTATCTCTCTTTAGAATCCCCTTTGAGAAGTAACCGAATCACTTTATTTCTCCCCCCCCCCGGAGTGGGGGATGGGGGGCGAGGGGGGATGGGAAGGGAGTGGGGGATGGGGGGCGAGGGGGGATGGGAAGGGGAGTGGGATGGGGGGCGAGGGGGGATGGGAAGGGAGTGGGGGATGGGGAGCGAGGGGGGATGGGAAGGGAGTGGGGGATGGGGAGCGAGGGGGGATAGGAAGGGAGTGGGGGATGGGGGGCGAGGGGGGATGGGAAGGGAGTGGGGGATGGGGAGCGAGGGGGGGATGGGAAGGGAGTGGGGGATGGGGAGCGAGGGGGGATGGGAAGGGAGTGGGGGGTGGGGAGCTAGGTAGTTAGGAAGGGAGTGGGGGATGGGGGGCGAGGGGGGATGGGAAGGGAGTGGGGGGATGGGGGGCGAGGAGGGATGGGAAGGGGAGTGGGGGATGGGGGGTCGAGGGGGGATGGGGAACGGGGGGGGATGGGAAGGGAGTGGGGGGGATGGGGGGTCCGAGGGGGGATGGGGAACGAGGGGGGATGGGGAGCGAGAGGGGATGGGGGGCGAGGGGGAATAGGAAGGGAGTGGGGGATGGGGGCGAGGATGGGAAGGAGTGGGGGATGGGGAGCGAGGGGGAGAGGAAGGGAGTGGGGGATGGGGGAACGGGGGGGATGGGAAGGGAGTGGGGGATGGGGGAGCGGGGGGATGGGGGACGAGAGGGGATGAGGGGGACGAGGGGGAATAGGAAGGGAGTGGGGGATGGGGAACGGGGGGGGATGGGAAGGGGAGTGGGGGATGGGGAGCGAGGATAGGAAGGAGTGGGGATGGGGGGCGAGGAAGTGGGAAGGGAGTGGGGGATGGGGAGCGGGGGGGGATGGGGAAGGGAGTGGGGGATGGGGAGCGGGGGGGGAGAGGAAGGGGAGTGGGGGATGGGGAGCGAGGGGGGGATGGGAAGGGAGTGGGGAATGGGGAGCGAGGGGGGATAGGAAGGGAGTGGGGATGGGGGGCGAGGGGGGATAGGAAGGGAGTGGGGGATGGGGGGCGAGGGGGGATGGGAAGGGAGTGGGGGATGGGGAGCGAGGGGGGATGGGAAGGGAGTGGGGGATGGGGGGCGAGGGGGGATGGGAAGGGAGTGGGGGATGGGGAGCGAGGGGGGATGGGAAGGGAGGGGGGGATGGGGGAGCGAGGGGGGATGGGAAGGGAGTGGGGGGTGGGGAGCTAGGTAGTTAGGAAGGGAGTGGGGGATGGGGGGCGAGGGGGGATGGGAAGGGAGTGGGGGGGATGGGGGCAGGAGGATGGGAAGGGAGTGGGGGATGGGAAGGGAGTGGGGGGATGGGGGGTCGAGGGGATGGGGGAGCGAGGGGGGATGGGGAGCGAGGGGGGATGGGGGGGCGAGGGGGGGGATAGGAAGGGGTGGGGATGGGAAGGGAGTGGGGGATGGGGGGTAGGGGGATAGGAAGGGAGTGGGGGCGAGGGGGGATAGGGAGGGAGTGGGGGATGGGAAGGGGGAGTGGGAGATGGGGAGGGAGGGGGGATGGGAAAGGAGTGGGGGATGGGGGAGCGAAGGGGGATGGGAGGGAGTGGGGGATGGGGAGCGAGGGGGGATAGGAAGGGAGTGGGGATGGGGAGCGATGGGGGATGGGAGGGAGTGGGGGATGGGGGGTCCGAGGGGGGATGGGGAGCGGGGGGGGGGATGGGGAGCGAGGGGGGATGGGGGGCGAGGGGGGATAGGAAGGGAGTGGGGGATGGGAAGGGAGTGGGGGATGGGGGGTAGGGGGATAGGAAGGGAGTGGGGGGCGAGGGGGGATAGGGAGGGAGTGGGGGATGGGAAGGGAGTGGGAGATGGGGAGGGAGGGGGGATGGGAAAGGAGTGGGGGATGGGGAGCGAGGGGGGATGGGAAGGGAGTGGGGGATGGGGAACGGGGGGATAGGAAAGGAGTGGGGGATGGGGAGCGATGGGGGATGGGAGGGGAGTGGGGGATGGGGGCCGGGG
>BOPN01006899.1:65000-68301 GCA_017312705.2 Penaeus japonicus
TTGCAATAATCTTCAACATTTATCCTATCTAAAAAATCAAAATTCATCGCAACATCGAAAAAAAACAACATAATCAACATTCATCTCATCATATCTTCAAACATTTCAAACACCTACTTCAACATCTTTTCACAAAAATGTTCAATATTGCCCTCTCCATCCCCCCCCCCCCCCCCCCCCCCCCCCCCCCCCCCCCCCAGCATCCGACACATTTCCCAAGACTAGAATGCGACATCATCCGCTAGCATCTCATCTCTAGGTCTTGGATGCTGCTGAAGTCGTCATTTAAAAGGATTCTCAGGATGAAGGAGAGACACATGGAAGGCGGTTTCAAAAGCTCTTGAGATAAGATAAGAAAGAGGAAGGATTTTGGGATAATTTATTCTTTGAAAGATGTTGAGATAGAATTTTTTAAAATGTTGAAAAGGATGTTTAGATTAAATAGGATTTGCAAAACTGTTGAGGTAATATAAGAAATAAGAAAAAAATGTCGTAAAAATGGAGAGAGAGAGAGAGAGAGAGAGAGAGAGAGAGAGAGAGAGAGAGAGAGAGAGAGAGAGAGAGAGAGAGTCAGAAAGAGAAAGATAGCGAGAGAGATAGAGAGATAAAGAGAGGGAGAAATAATCTTTCAAATTCTGAAGTAACAGAAGGAAAGAGAGAGTTGCAAAAGTTGATAACAAGATGAACGAACAAAATCGGAAAAGAAAAGTAGCGCAAAAAAAAGAAGAAAAAAAGGGAAACAAAATATACGATAAAGGAATGTGAAGAAACAATAGTGAAATAAAGAGATGGGACAATTAAATAAATATATCAAAAGTAGAAATATAAGATAATGATAAGAAGAGAAAGGAAAGACAAAAGAAGAAAGATAAAAAGATGATAGATAGAAGAGGAGGAGATGGAAGGAAAGAGAACAAGAAAGAGGAAAAGGATGAAAGATAAAAAAAAAAAAAAAATGGAATGAAGATGGAAGATCAGAAAAATCGGAAGACAAAAAGAAAAAAGAAAAGAAAAAAAGAAATGAAGAGGGAATATTAGACAGAATGGAATGAAGATGGGAGATGGAGAGGATTAGAATGACGGTGAAGGACTGAAAAGAATTGGATGAAGATGATGGATTGGAAAGGATGGAATGAAATTGATGGATTAGAAAGAATGAATACACGATATAGGATGAAAAGATTAGAAAGTGTGGAAGGAAGGGGAAGAATTAGATAGAAATAAGGACGAAAAGATCAAAAAGACCATCGAAAGAAAACAAACAAACAAACAAACGAAAAACTACAGACGTAAAGAGAGATAAGCAATCGACATAAAGAAACACGGACGAAGAGATAAGACCCGGGAGAGAGACCAACGAGAGACGTAGAAACATAATGCAATAAGAGACACAAAGAAATCGACGATAGGGTGGGCGTGCGAGAGGAAGCGAAGGCGAGAGACTTCTGACGGCGCGGGCGTCTGCCGAGGGCGAGGGCGAGGGCGCGGGCGCGGGGCATCGAGACGGGAGATGCCCCGCTCGCTGGGCAGGGCGGGATGCTGTGATAGAGATGTGTTTGAATGCCCGGGCCGCCGCCGCTCTATGGTTGGTCCGTGCCCGGGATCACGTGACCAGGGGGGCAGGGAGGGGGGGGGCGGGGTCGACCACGGCGAGGGGCTGGGTCGCTTGGGTGGGGGTTAGGGTAGCCGGGGGGTAGGGGGCTGAGAGCGAGGGGGGGCTGGCCTCGGATGGCACATCGCCTTCAATAAAGGGATAATTGCAGGGGGGGTGAGAGCCCCGCGGAGCCTAGCAGCGGCGGCGAATCGCCCCGTGTCTCCGGCATTGTCTTGGGCGGGCGTGGTGCGCCCCCAGGAGCCGGCGAGCGAAGGGCGGCGCCCCAAACGCGAAAATGGCCGGCGGTTCCGCGTGTCCGGCATCACCCGCGAGGGACGGAGTGGGCGGGCAGGGGAAGGGGGGGAGGGAGCCGGGGGCGGACAGCGGAGGGGGAGGAGGGGGTGCAGGGCAGGAGGAGCAGACATGGCCGCGCACTCGAAGCCGCTCAGTGCACGACCACACACATGTGCCCGTGCGTCCGTCGCTGCGCCTCGCTGGCTGACCTTCCTCCGAGTGCGCGCGCCTCCCGATCGGGTCTGTCGGCCTGGCGCCGTCGCTCGCCCGCCCGCCGCCCGCTCGCCCGCCCGTGTGACCCCGTGTCCCTCCTTCAGGCTGTGTTATGCTGGCTTCCGATATTCCTCTTTTAAAAAATCTCTGTTGATGTGTGCTGTTTGGGAAAATCCTTTGTATCTCGAGATGTGCTCGCGTAAATAACCTAAAAGAAAAGGAAGAAAGGAGATGAAAAAAAAAATGTGTTAAAATCGACAAAAAAAATAATTTATAAAAGAAAGAAAAATAATAATCAAAGGCGCGATTTATCTGCGATCAAAAGTCCCACTAAGTGAGAACTACCCCGACCGCCTCAGCGCAGACGGCGGCGAGAGCGCACCGCCCGGAACTGCGAGCGGGGAAAGCAGTGCCACGGGACATGAATGACGTGACGCGCCTTGCTGAGATCTCTTGAGAAGGACCTTCTTCCCTAGTGAAAAAAAGAAAGAAAAGAGAGAATAAAGAGAAAGAAAGAAAATAGGAGGAAAACAGAAAGAAAATAATAGATATCCATATCTCACGCCCTCCGCAAAATCTCTTCCGAAGTGTAAAACAATGCGCTTTTCGTCTTGATTTTGTTTATCTTCTCCTCTCCCTCTATCTTATTCTTTATCATTCTTCGTCTCTCTCGGTGGTTGGAATTCGTGGAAGCTGAGTTCACCGCCGATGTCCTAGATGAGAAGAGAGTGGTACAGCATCCCTGAGGAAGCCATGGCGTCCCTCAGTGCAGGTAATTCCAGTTTGAACTTTCTACGGAGTCACTCATCAATGACTGGATATGTTTAGGCGTATTTTTCAATGATGTCGCTTTGTTGTTGTTCTTCTTCTTTTTCCTTTTTTTTGAATTATAAAATTTAGACTTTTTTTTTTTTGTCTTTGTTGCGGTGAGGTATTCGTTTTGTTGCAATTATTGAGCATATGTATAAGAGAGATTCTGTTTCATCAGGTACTGTGATACGAATACTTTCTAAGAGTCTTTTAAAACGTAGTTTATATACATACATACTTATATACACACACACACAGACACGCACACACACACACACATATATATATACATACATATATATACATATATATATATATATATATATATATATATATATATAAATATATATTTATATATATAAATGTAAATATATATATATATACATATGT
>BOPN01006900.1:32500-57685 GCA_017312705.2 Penaeus japonicus
AAAGTATGAGAGTAATCTGACACTGTAAAACATGCCTTAACCCAATGACGACGGTGCATCACACTCGTGTGACACAGCCAAACTCCCGATGCCGGGGCGTCATGCCAGTGTGACGATTACAATATTGCAATTGCCCGGCATAGGGGTCTTCGCATAGCGAGTGCCCCGTCAGGAAAGGGTTAATAAATAAGAAAAATTAAATTTTCAATGTATTCAAAAATCATTCCTAACTACACGTTCATCTAGGTTTACATTTCTAAATAACAGAAAATCAGTTTCTTCCTTGCATATACAAATCCTATGTACCATAATCAATGATCAACTTAACAGTTTGGTTGCTCAAAATATGGGATCCTGCAGTCCATCAAATGCATAGCCTGTGTCTATTTGTTTGTTTAACATATCTTTAATAAATATTGGCTGAATTCAGTATTCTATACTCAACATTCGTTTAAGTACACACAGGTAAAAAAACAGTGTTGCAATGCAAATCCAAAGAAAAGCAATATTTCATAAGGCAATCTTATACTTTACCTCTCAGGAAAAAAATATGCAGAATCAAAAGATAAACTGGATATGAAAACACAAATGCTGAATGCTAAAAAAAAGTTCTAATATTACTAAAGCCTAAAATTTTTAAAAACAGGCAACACTAAGTTTAGTGTACTTATTTTGAGATTGAAAATCCTTTTCAGATCGTTCTATTTTACTTTGTCTTGCAATTCCTCTCCTTTTTGAAGGCTTATCATTGTACAAGCTTGAATTAAGCAGTTTGCATAATGAGCACAAAAAATATCTATAATTTATGCAACAAAATCATGACAATATTAGCACTCTATAACAATAAACATATCCAATGGCGAGCTGATGGAGGCATTTCAGCAATGTTTGTAAATTGATGTGCAAGGTATAATGTCATGACTATTGATCAATAAATGTATACTATTTCATATATTAATATACCTGATATACATTCCACTACTATCAAAATTAATATAAATGTATGTTACTCATATCAAGAACTGTATAATTTCATTACTAATAAGTATGGTCAATGAAGAATACAGCAGATCATATAAAATCATTTTGCTCCTAGATAACCCTTGAAGACACTTTAAAAAAAAAGTAAAAAAAAATGTTTTTACATTTTTTTGTGGTAAAGATTCAAAAGACATCCACCTATCCCATGTTGGCCTCATGCCAATCTATCACTCCACACCTGTTGGCGCTCCAACAAATGACAGCAAACCTCCACCGTTTCTGGCAAGAAAGAGCTTGGACTGATTCCTTCTTTGATAATAGACTGCCGGGAGAAGTCTACAGGCTCATCTTGCCAGAATATACACGGTGGAGATTTTTGCTGGCCTGTGCTAGAGTGCCGAAGGTGCAGAGAGCAGAACAATCACGGAACTTAAATTTAGGGGGGTGGAGGGTTACCAAGGTAGAAGAATCACTAAGAAAATGTTAAGTTCACCTATATCTTAGTATTTAAAAGGAAAAACCACAGATAGAATTTAACAAAAATATAATTTTTGATACTGCTTTGACTTAGCATCAATACAGATTAATGCATCAATAACAGACTCATTCTGAAGAAAAAAAGAAACTAGTAAAACTAGTTTAAATACTTTCATTATATTCAATATGGGAATTAGCAAGTAAATAACTAAAGCTCATAGCTATGGTAAAGTGGATCTGTTTTCCAGGAAGGAATGCTAACAGTTCCATCAGTACACTAAATCATACAAGAGAGGCCTATCATTAGAGGTAACATGCAACACTTAATTTCAGACACCAACTATACCATTTAAACTACTGCATATAAACTGTTGATAGAAATGGAAAGAAAAGTTGTTAGATAATATCCATCTTGCCTTTCATCTGGTTGGTCTAATTCCACAAAATATCGAAATGAAAAAATCTCATCAATATTGTGTTCAATAACGTCAATAACGGGACGATGACAGAGACCTTGCATTCGTTCCGGTTGAGCCCCATAACACACCCAATCCAAATCATGTCCTATCAGAAACCACAGCCTAATACGAGAAATCAGCTTGAAATTATACTAAATGAGAAAGAAGATAAATAAAATAAGGCATAGTAGGCTCCCTTCAGGTCACGCCTCAGACCGGTTGAATCTGCGTCCAGAAACAATGAAAATCAACTCGCACAGCATTCACATATTTCACTCACATCAAGAAATGAACGAGAGAAGTGAAAGTGTCAACAAATGGGCAAAAACGGGCAAAAAATCACCTCCAAAGCGGCTCTCATAGGTGGATCAGCTGATATTACACGCGAACCGCACTGCGCACACACGCAATCATAGAAGAATTGTGTACGGAGGGTGGGGCACATATTTTTGTATACAATCTCTGTATATTTTACTAAATTATCGATGATTTCCGTGGCTTCTTTCGTTATTAAATGTTATCTGTTTATACATGTATTTTTCACTTAGTTGGGAGAATGTTGTGTATGGTTGTATATGTGTAAGGAAGGTTGCAGCTTTTGCTTGCAATGATGATTTTTTCTCACTTTGAGTAAGTTTTAGTTAGATAAAGGCTTTCACGTATGATTTTATTTATCATTTAATATTTTTGTTGAGTCTAGAGCAAGGTTTGAATGAATGTTTTGCCAAGATAATAAGAATTTCCTCCATAGTTCAATCCTCGTTTACTATTTGATCCTATCGAGTTTCAATGTTATATTTTTTGGCTTTAATTTTCTTTGAATCGTTTATCTGTTTTGATTTCATGAGCACATATAAGGTTATTTGTAATAAATGTGTCTCCTATTTATCATTCTAATATCATAAGAATTAAACTGGGCGTGAAAAAATATATACAGGGCGGCCTATAATCGAGGCATCAATTAATCGCATCCGGCTCATGTTTTCGCTGATTGAATACAAAAAATGCAACAATCTCCCAGAATCCATAATGAAACGAATCAGAAGGAATAACAAATAATCCTATCAAACAGACATAAATTAAAATAGACTTCAGGATTGACTGTATACCGACCCCGTTAAAGTATCCCAAATAAGAAAATAAGACTCAAGAATAAAATAATTAAAGACGTCTAAAAGACAAGTATATATAGAATCATTATAAAAAAAAATCTAAGTATAAAAAAATACTACGTTTAAAGAATAACTTATAAAGACTGATAACAAAGAAAAGCAGATGACTTGACAGTATAGTGATCCCGTAAAAATATACCAAATAAAAAAAGTTTCGTAAACGTCCACTTCTGTTTTGACTTTGGCGCGAAGGCAAACCGAAGACTCGGGATAATCTCATTTTAAAACGGAATTTCTTCTGTAATATGATTTGCTGTGAGATTTAAGGACAAAGATTTAAGGTAGTGCTACATGGAATAAGTATAACATGTGCTTTTATCCAACTATTTGCTATAGATATTCGTTTATATAGGAAAGAAAGTTTTAGGTTCTGTATTTCTGGCTCTTAAAAATTATTGAAAAAATGTGGATGTTATTGCATGGTGTTAATGTTATTACAATGGTATTTTATGGTATTCATGTACGTGATGTGATAAGTGTAGCTGAAGGAGTTTTATAAGTGATATTACTAGCCATATTTACAAGTATTATCATTTGTCAAAATCAGGTGGTTACGCCCTTCTTGGAATTACACCCTCACGAAACGCATATTTGTTAATGTTAATTACCGGTTTGTTTACACTAAAAGTTTTAGAATCTCAATAAACGAGAGATGGGAATGATAAATTCCCTCACAGCCTGTCTGCCCTTGTTCTTCAGCTAATCTTCTGTTCATTGCATGAGTACGAAATGTTTATTATATTGCTGTTCCACCTTTTCTCCATAGACACAGTGTAAATTTAGTTGGTTAATGTTTAGATACCACAGTGACTTTTACAACATTTTTTTTTCCTTGTAACTGTGTTCTGTTGAAATCCACTTGAAACTTGCTGTGGTATCTGATGGTACGCCTACAATCTGAATTGCGCCACATAAATAGAGGTGACAGGTGTAGAGGCCAGTATAGAATGCTCCTGAATATTTACCATTTATTTCTTTAGAAGCCTGATATTACTAGCAGAATAAAGAGTAATGCAGGAAATTGAATTGTTTCAGATGGTGTGCTGGGAGGTGCTTGATGCCGATTGCGATGAGGAGACTCGCCAGGCAGGGGACTTAGGCTCGCTAACATCTCTCTATGAAGTTGTCAAATTAGCGTATTTGCAGCCAGATGATAAGGTATGAGTAGTCATATGTTTGGATTGTCTTCATTTCCTCCCCTCATCTCCCCTCACCTTTCTCCCCTCTGATTTTCTCTTCCTCATTCTTATGTCTTCTTATCCTTCCCTCCTCTCACTTCTTACCCCTCTGATTTTCTCTTCCTCATTCTCAAGTCTTCCTCTTCTCTCTCTTCCAAATACTCTCTATTCTCTTTCTTGAAATCCTCTCACTTTCTTTCCTTTCCTTTCCTTTCACTGTATTATCTGTACCCTCTATTTTTGCTCTCTCTCATCCTTCCTCTCCCTTCTTTCTCCTCCTCCTCCCATCTCCTTTCTCATTCTCATTTTGCTTTCTCCATTCTCCCCTCTCCTTTCTTCCCCTATCTTCCCTTCTCCCTCCTCCCTTCTCTCTCTTCCCTTCTCCTTCTCTCTCTCTCCTCTCCCCTCTCCCTCCTCCCTTCTCCTTCTCTCTCTCTCCTCTCCCCTCTCCCTCCCTCCTCCCTTTTGCCTTCTCCTTTTTTCCTCCCTTCTCTCTTCTCCCTTATCCCCCACTCCTCCCTCTCTCATCCCTTCTTCCTTCTCTCTATCTCCTCCTTTCTCTCTTATCCCTCACTTCCCCTCTCCCTCTATCACCCTTTCTCACTCTCTCCTCCCCTCACCCTACTCCTGCTCCCTCTCCCTCTCTTCTCCAGTCTCCCTATCTCTGGGGCTCTCCCTCCTCCTTTATCCCCTTCTACTCTCTTCTTCATTCTCCTTTCTCCCTTTCTCCTTCCCTCTCTTCTCGCCTCCCTTCTTACTCTCTCTCCCCTTCTCCCTTCTCCCTCTCTCTTCCCCTTTCTCCCCTCTCCCTCTCCCTCTCCCTTTCTCCTTCCATCTTACTCTAACCTCCCTTCTTACTCTTGCTCTCTCCTCTTTTCTACATCACACCCCCTCTCCTCACTTCACCCTCTCTCTCACCTTCTACCTTTCTTTTTCTCCCCTTCCATTCCTACTACTACCTTTTCTCCTTTCTCTTTCTCCTTCCTTCTCCTTTTCTTCTCCATTCTCTCTCTCCTCCCTTCTCCTTCTCTCCTCCCTTCTCCCACTCTCCTTCCTTCTCCCTCTCTCCTCCCTTCTCCCTCTCTCTTCCCTTCTCCCTCTCTCTTCCCTTCTCCCATCTCCTCCCTTCTCCTTCACTCTCCCTCTCCTCCCTTCTCCTTCACTCTCCCTCTCCTCCCTTCTCACTTCTCTCTCTCTCCTCCCCTTTATTTCCCTTCTCCCTTCTCCCTTTCTCCCCCTTTCTCCCTTTATACTCCCCTCTCCCTCTCTCTTTCCCTTCTCTCTCTCTCTCTCTCTCTCTCTCTCTCTCTCTCTCTCTCTCTCTCTCTCCCTCCCTCCCTCCTTAAGTTCTCTCACCTTTAGTCTCTCTCTCTCTCTCCTCTCCTCTCCTGTCTTTTTCTCTCTCTCCTCTCTCCTCTCACTTTCTCTCCCTTCCTCCCTCCCTCCCTCTCTCCTTTTCTCCCTCTGTCTCTCTTCCCCTCTCTCTCTTTTTCCATCTCCATCTGTATCTCCATCTCTTCTTCCACTGTTTTCCTCCCTTTCTTTCCATTTCCTTTTGGCCAGGGTCTTTGTGTCCTTACTGTCCTTCCTATCACATAAATGTAGTACATTTTATAAAATATATCCTATAATCTCATAATTTGATGGAAAAATTATTCTCACCTGATAAAAGAAACCTATTCTCTCCTTCAGCTGGTGGGTTTGCCGAGGCTGTATGCCAGTGCTGCCTATGGCCGCGTGGCTGTAGCTCTCGACTCTGTTCTGTTTGTGTTTGGTGAAGGATGTTCCTCCCTTCTGATGCAGCTGGCCCTAGAGGCACCCATTGATCTCATTCTCTGGGTGCCTCAAGGGGATTTTCTCATTCTCGGAGATGGTGCCGGGGGAATTCACTGTGCCCATGTGCAGTCACAGAGAGTCTTGATAACTAAGTAAGAGTACATTCTATTCAGCTTTTGAAGACTTCATAAAGATTGTTATGGTTACCAAATATTATATTTGTATGTGCTTTATTTACTAGTATTTGGAATACTTTTTGATTGTGGAATATGGCATTTATTTACAATGATTGTTAGAATATATATCAGTAATGTATATGATGTATAATGTAATGAGGTTTTTTCTTTGTATAAAATTTCTGAATATTTCTCGTTTCACAGACATCTACCTTTAGAAGCCAAAGGTTCAAAGCTTTTTATTGGTGGAGAAAGTCAACAGATAGAAGATGGCACAGTGTCAATTACCTTGGTAACCTCTGGTGGACATGTCATCAGGTAATATATTCATTTGCATTTTTAAAATTTCACTCTTATTACAATAACTAGAGTCTCTCTCTCTTTCCCTCTTTGGGCCTATGTCATGAAATTGTTTTTGTCTTTTAGGCTTTCTATGCTGATTTACTGAATTGCACTGATTTACAGAATAAACAACATAGATCCTGATGGTCTCTCAGAGGGCCTACGGACAGGTGACCTTGAACATCTCAAGTCTCTAGAAGGGCAGATGACAGTGTCTGTAGATAAGATGGATCTTGGAAACTCAAAGGTAGGCTGGATAGGATTGTTCTTGGAAAGTGTGTATGTGAATTATTATAATTATCATTATTACCAGAGTGTTGCTATTTATCAAAACTTGTACAAACATTATTGATACTACTAATAGAATACTGATAACACTAATAATACAGAAGTACTATTTGAAGAAAAAAATATTAAATGACAATTTCATCATAGCTGCATTGATTTAGCTTGTAATCTTCCCACCTAAAGATTACAACAGCCGGATGTGCCATTGATGGCGGAGACCAGGCTTGGGTGTGGAGTGGAGGTGATGATGGAGTGTCCTTGTGGATGCCTTCAAGTCTCCACAAGCCGTCTGAGTCTCTAACATGGCAATTTTCCTATAGCCTAAATTGCAAGCGAGTCATACGGATATGTGATGGAAGGTTAGTGTGGAATTTAGTTTCATATCTTGAAACCCCGTTGTCATTTTATATGGAATATATAGCTTAGGTTTATTGTATTTTATGCTAATGGCATATGATTAACCTATAAAATTGCTTTTGATTAATGCAGTCATTTCTGCTTTTACCTTACCTCCTAGATAAAAAAAAGAAATATGTGTATACCAATAATAATAATAAGAAATAAATAGAACATATGTACTTTTATATTTTGTAAATATATGTCCTTTGCAGGTATGTTGTAACACTAGACACAGAAGGAAATATCATGGTGCTATGTGGGGTGACAGGACTGACTGTCTGGGAATGCACCGACAATGAGCTCTCGGTCTTGGACATGACACTCCTCCAAAGTGATGCTCAGTCGGCACAATTCATGTTTGTACTTCAGAGTCCCGATTCCGAAGGGTGTTTACTCCGTATTGTGTCCTTCCCAGGTAGGTTCCTATTGCACTTTTCTGTCATTTCATTTCTGTGTTTTATGTCAAGGTACAAGTAGTCAAGGTGTGGGAGTAAGAAATTGTGAACTTGATGACCAGGCATTTTCAAATTGATACAGTATTCTAGATTTATGATTTTATACATTGTTTATCCGATTGTTTTTTTAGCTCTTATACAATGAATAAAACCTTTATTTATAATCTTTTATCGATGGTTTTCTTAATCAGCAAAACTCATTTTGCAGGTTTTACAAAAGTGTATGAGTTAAACGTGAATGAGAGTACAAGCCTGGTACACATTAGCGAGGGAGCAGAGTCCATTATGTTTCTAGAACCTGATTTTGACTTTGTAACTCATGCTACATCTAGCCTGAAAGTAAAGAGCATTGTGGATGGAGTTCCTGAAGCAAGGTCAGCATGGAAATTAATTTAATTTCTATACCTTTCTGTTTTTTTTGGGGAAATCCCTTTTGTACATCTCTGATACATTGTACAGATATTCTTGTGGTTTGATGTACTGTAATATTAGATGATATCCCCATTGACTACTATGCTTTTAAATGCTACATGTGTGTAATCATGTAAGGAATGATAGATGGTATACCTGTCATTTACTTATCTTAAGCTTCCATAGATTCCCATATATAAACATGAATTGTTTTTATGAATGATACAAATGTTCAGTATTATTATTATTATTTTTTTTTTTTTTTTTTTTTTTTTTTTTTTTTTTTTTTTTTTTTTTTTTTTTTTTTTTTTTTTTCTTTCTTCAAAATAAAAAACATAGGATTATACTAACCAAAGTTCTAATTTTAACAGATTAGCAAAACTTTTGCGAAAGAGGAAGTTTGTAGAGGCTGAAGAATTTTGCAAGAGGTTTGGGTTGGATGTAGAAGAGGTCTACAAAGCAAGAGCCAAATATGTATGTGAGCTGATGAACCCCTGGAATACATCAGCTGGAAATGTGACTATGACTGAGCCAGAGGGGCATGGCAGGTAAGAGTTTTGCAGTTGTGTTGGGATTCAACAAGGGTAGGGTGGTAAATACTGTTATATGTCAATACCATTAGGAAAATTCTAACAGAAATGGAAAATAGTGGGAACTACTATAATGATCATATTTAGTATTATGTAGAGTAATCATTTATGAATGGAATCCATTTTAAAACAAGACGTACCAAAACTTAACTTCTTCCAGTCACAGGGTTGTTTAGACTTTACATTTTTTAACTATTTGATACATACATTATAAACATGAAGGATAAGTTTGCCTAAATGGGTAAATGAAACAACAGGGAAAAATTGTAAATTCTGTGCTGATCCTGTGTTTATAGGTAATAATGTTAAATAGTTCTTCAATGGCTTATATACGTGGAAAACGTTAAACAGTCATTTAAAGTGTAAGAGGAAAGCATCACAGGCCCTTGTAGCAGTAAACGAGGGTTTATCCTAAGCCCTATGATTAATTACCTGAAGATGATATATTTCTCAGTAGTATTGATATGAATGGATAATAAGTCAACTTCATATGTGTACAGAATTATTCGCAGTGTATAATGTATCTTGATTTTGTATACTTAATTTTTATAACTTGGATCACCTTTTGCTCTGGTGATTTTATTAATCACCTCAGTCAATTTACTGTCACATTGAAAATTTATATAAACAACAAAAAAAGTGATATCAAATAGAAAATAACAAATCTACCCTTTAGTTAACCAACAGGAAACAAAGTACTCAGGCACTCATCATTCATCCATCTGTAATTTTTACTGTTACTACATACTCATTTAAAAGAAACATTCCTAGACACTCAGGAAGTGTCTGAGAGTTGTAAATGCTACTGAAGAAGCATAATTTCCATCATTTCCCATCATTTCCACCCAATTAAGAATTATGGGTATTTTTGGGGAAATTGTCAACTCTTATGGTGGGTGTATGTTATAGGGCTGCAGTTATTCACATCATTTGCATATTGTTTTGTTTTCTTATTGTTGCATCATTATTAGCAAAATAATTTGTATTTACTCAAATAATTCCAACATCTAATATCTTGCTTTCAATCACCAGTTGGGCAGATGAGTTGTTGGCAACATTAGGAAAGATTCGAGATGCAGAATTTGTTACTGTTCTGTGTGTGGAAGCTGCTCTGCCAGATATTATTACCACAAAGAAGATTTTGAATTATGCTAAAGAACGACTTGCAAACACAACAAAGGTTAGATTTTATAGTCGTGTATTTCCATGATTTCAACTTTAATAGAAATAAGCTGAATACTATGTTTACACACTTAAAAGCTTGAGAATGTTGAAGTATACAGAGCTAGCTGTTTTTTATTATGCTCAGTATAGTTTAAGTTTTTAATTAGTGGTGTTACTATAATTTTAGAATCTATTCCTTCTGCCGACTAACTAAATGATTTTTAACAGTCAGAGGAAGGGGATCAACTGAGTGCCTTAATGCAAAGAGTGAGTGAGAGCACCTACCGACTCAGAACATTTGAAACCATCTTCCCCTCTTCAGACATTCAGCACTGGTTGGCATTCTCTCACACAAATATGTTGGAGGAGTTCATGGAGCACCTAAGTAGGGTAAGTTTAGGAATGATTGTAATTATTATTTTTTTTCTTCTCCTCCTCCTTCTTCTCCTTCTTTTTCTTCTTCTTCTTCTTCTTCTTCTTCTTCTTCTTCTTCTGCTGTTTGTTTGTTTCAGTGTAGAAAGTTAATGATTAAAGTTAAGACATGAATTATATTGCATATGTATATGACTGCCTTTTCAGGTTATTGTAATACCTTTTTTTTAAATTGTTGTTTTAGAAGATATTTATTTTTTATGAGAAAATGCACATTTCAAAACTGAAATGGAGTGCTTACTTACATTCTCCTAAGGTATCCTTTTCTTCACATACATTCAAGGGTAACTTGGATGTTGCATCAACAGTGTGGCACAGACATCAGTATGAGTTCAGCCACCTCATAGATCAGCAATGTGTGCAGCAGATCCTAACAGCATTTCCACACAGCATACCATCAGCAGACCTCTGTAACTGGTTGCCAAGAAATGTATTATCTGACCTAGTGAGACTGTGTCCAAGTTCCATGGAGATAATAGCCCGATGGGGAGATGGTCGAGTCAAGTAAGGAGAACCTCTGTTTCCTAATTGGAAATGATGATAATTGTAGTTGGTAGGATACATTATTGTGAGTGCTAGAAGTGCAATATGCAAGGAAGTATTTAATCCTACTGCAGTGGGTATGTTTTATGGGGTAGGATCACTTCCATAATGAATTTTTCACTTTGTTGAAATTATAAGCTATTTATTCCTTCACCTGTGTAAGTAAGGCATCATACCAAATGCTAATTACTATCTCTGCTGTTATATCACACATAGACTCATGTATCATACCATAAGTTTAGAAAATAAAAGAAAGCACACAAAACATCTTCAGATGCCCACCTCAGACTATGTCATAAGATGTTCAATGTAAATACCTCATTGGCCACATCTTGAACATACTCTCCCAAGGGTGACACCAAAAGAGTATAGGAATAGACCACATGACCCACTAAGAGTAGATTCAAGTCATGGCCAGTGAGGTACTTACATTTCCATATGAAATAAAGTACTCCATTATTTCATCATACACAAGAAAGTAATTAATAGACAACTAATCCTATTCAACAGGAGCCTTGAAGTCGTTGAGAAAGCAGCTTGGCCTGCCAATGGACTGGCTTTAGCCAATACAATTATCTCTGTTTTAGAGAATGTGGCTGCAGATTTTCAAGCAGGTTTGTAATGCAAAATTACTTTTTCTCTCTGGGTGAATAGTATAGATTATATTGAGAAAGAAATGTTGTAAAAAAGATCAGCCAAAGTATGTCTATTGATGCTAGAACATTCACATTTTTTTTTACACATGGCTCCATAAGCACTCGTATACCAAGGAGTCAATTACTAGGTTTGCCTGACCTCACCTGTTTACCTTATTTCTTTAGTTTTTGGGAGAGATGATTTAATTTTGTTATCATTATCAACTTTAGTATTGTTAATGATATCATTACTATTATTGTTAATATTATTTGTATTGTTATTATTGTTGTTTTGTTATTATTATTTTAACATTGATAATAATGATACTGATAAAAATATAAAAAACAGTCCTGAAAATTCAATGGATAGGGTAATTAGGGGAGGTCTGGTAGGCCTAATAGTTAAGTAGTTGAGACAAACCAATAGTGAACATTGCATATATACAGTTGAATTTATAATTTTTATTTTGCCTGTCTTTTGAATCCTTGTTACAGGAGTTATTTAAGATGTAATATTATACACAGTTTTTTTTTTGTTGTTGTTGTTGTTGTTGTTGTTGTTGTTGTTGTTGTTGTTCACCCTTTTCATTCTTCAGGTGGAAATATTGAGGTCCAGATGGCTGTTTTGGTGGCCCAGTGGAAGGCACACTCCCCTTCCTCAGCCCTGTTCCATCTCCGTCAAACTGCACTTGCTCTTCAGGACTTGCAGCTTCTGGCAGACAAGTTTAGAATTAAGATTGAGTTTAATCAGTATACACAGGTAAGAAATCAGTAACTTGATTTAAACATCAAATCTTTTGAATTATTTTCTAGATGTCTTCACCTTTGATGATATATTAACCCATTCCCGACGGGGGATTTCTAGCCTAGAATGTCCAAATGCCGGGGCTTTCGAATTATTAGGCCTAAATTAAATGAATAGCTGGCACAATACTGTGCCGCCCGGCAACTGGGCTTTTGAATGCGCGGTACACATGCTGTACCACCCGTCCTGTGTGGGTTAATTCTTGACAGTAAGATGCTCCCCATTTTTCAGGAAAATAAAGAAGAAGTTGTAGCAGCATTGCTGGATTGGCTTGTGTGTGGTGAGGAAGTTGCTCCTCTGATGAAGGGTTTCCTGCGCTCATATCTTATCAGGTATGAGCTTGACTGTGATGGAACCCTTGCTCGTTATGTCTTAGAGACCTTGGCCACTGCAGACCAGGACTGGTGGGCGTGGCAGGAAGCTCCATGGGAAGACAAGCTCTATGCCGTTATCCATGTTATTTCTGATGCTCAGGTAAGCATTTTTTCCATTATAGTATTTCTTCTAGGGCATTGATAGATAGAAATTTTTTGAATGTCTTAATGAAACAGTGAGGAAACAAGTGACGGAGAAGGGAATTCAAAGACCTTTTGGTAACGTATTCATATAAAACAATTTTCAGGTCCGTGCACAATGCATTGTTGAGTGCATTCATGTTGCACCAGTGCCTTGGAGTGAAGGAACAGAAGAGATGTTTAAACTAGGCCTTACTTTGAACACATCCTTGAGTTCGCAGCTAGAGGACCAACGGCGCTTTGTGGGGCTAAAGCTAGTCCTGCGAAGATATTCACTGCATTTAACTAACATCAGTGATCCAAGGAATGCGGAGGTTAGTTTTCGTTCATCTCTTTTCTCGTCTTTTCTTTTTTGGATCTTCTAGAAAATTTGAAACCAGAAATAGTGTCGCTTGATATAGAAATCTGACTTATTTGTTGCTTTTCTCAGATGATGCTTCGAAACATTCTCTCGCAAGATGGGGATACAGTGTTAGAAGATGCATTGCAAGTTATCAACACATATAAACACCTCACTCGCATTGATGCCTATTTCTTTAGGATTATACATCTCCTTTTAACTAGGTAAGCATTTTAAAGAAAATAGAAATATACAGACCAGGCTCAGTTCTCTTGCTCACTCTCCATCTCCTTTTTCCCTTTCTCTCTCCATCTCTTTCTCTTTTCCTCTATCTTGCCCTTCCCTTTTATCTTCCCCTCCCCTCTCTCTTTCCCTTCCCTTCTCTCTTTTCCTTCCCCTCCCTCTTTCTCTCTCGCTCTCTTTCTTTTTCCCTCTCTCTTTCTCTTTTCCTTTACCTCCCTTTCTCTTTCTCTCTCCCTCCCTCCCTCTCCCCCTCTCCCCTCTTCCTTCCTCCCTCCCTCCCTCCCTCCCTCCCTCCCTCCCTCCCTCCCTCCCTCCCTCCCTCCCTCTCCCCTCTTCCTTCCCCCTCCCTCCCTAATTTTCCACTTTGTTGCTTGCATGAACCACTATCCTTTTTTTCTTTATGGTATATTATTTTTTAGTAGTTTTAATTTTTGTTTTAACCTACCATTATATACATCAATTTCAGTTTGTTTGTTATTATTACTTTTTGAGTGGTGTGCATTAACATCATTGTCTCAGACTTGCAGCACATACATGCATGCTTATCCCCTTGCAGCAACGTTGAAGGTGCAAAGTCACTGCTTCTGGGTTTAGATGACACCTTGCAGAGGCAGACTAGCCAGAAGCTGATAGCATATGTCATCCAGTATCTCATGTGCCCATGCAGAGGACAGAAGGTGCTGTAATATTTTGTTTTCATGTGTCCTTGCTTGTTTTAATGTGTGTTCGTGTGTTTGGTTTCTTATTGCTACGGTTATCATGATCATTGGCCATTAGTTTTCTGATCAAAATGAGATCATTTAACTTATTATTATTTTAGATACGTTCTTTAGATTATTATTATTGTTTTTGTTATTATTATTATTATTATTATTATTATTATTATTATTATTATTATTAAATTGTGTGTGAGAGAGAGAGAGAGAGTAGGTGTGTGTGTGTGTGTGTGTGTATGTGTGTGTGTGTGTGTGTGTATGTGTGTGTGTGTGTGTGTGTGTGCAGCTCTGATGAAAGCTTTTGTGAGGTTTTTATGGGTTCCTATATATTTATTCATAATTTTTAGTCAACATTTTGTGAATTTGTTGCTTTGTTTTTAGTTTGTTTAATTACAGCTTGTTAATTTTTCTGTAATTTTAAAGTATTGCACATTCCCTATTCCCTACAGAGTCAAGATCGTTGCAAGGCAATAACTGGAGGCATATTGGCACTGGAAGCAATTTTGAAGAAATGGTACAAGAAGAATGGTACACTAACAGATGATAAGCTCTTCGCAACCATTCACAATGTACACACTTTACAAGTAAGTTCTTCCTGTCAGATTACATTATATCCCAACAGCTAATTCATAGTCATTTTATGTTTGCTCCCTAAGCCCTTTTGTGGCTTGAAGTATATAGATACTCCAAAGTTGATCTGTATTTGCTTTTCTGTATTTTATTTTTAAACATCATATTACCATACAGATTTGTATTTTTTTCTATGAAAGGCTAGAATGTACTAAGATATACATATATAAATCTACTTACAGATGCATTATGAAATCTATCCAACATTAAGAGAACTGGAAAATTCTAAATCTTGCAAAAGGCTGTTCAGCAGTCACGTGACGAGCTGGTACAAAAAGCGCATACAGGAGCCAGAACCCCAGCAGGAGCCATCATCTAACCAAACCAAGTCAGATGTCTCTATTGTGGGCAAAAGCCTGGTTAGGGGCCAATGCACTGAACCATTAAGCCAGGACAACAAAGGCATAGAGGCTAATAAGGAAGGGCAGATACCTTGGAAGGGTGTAGACCAGTTGCACCGCTTGGCCACCCTGCTTAAGGTGCCAAGAGGGGATTTGCTCTCACTTCTTGCTTCACTTGCTGCCAAGGCAGGGAGGTTGAAGGAAGCTGTGCAGATTTGCAGGTAACTAAAGGTTTTATGTCAGTATTAGAGACTTGTACTCGTGTGTAAAGTTTGATACACTTAGAACATAACTTTTTTACTAAACATACAGTTTAGGATGTAACTTTTTTACTAAACATACAGTTTAGGACATAACTTTTTTACTAAACATATAATTTAGAATATAACTTTTTTTTTTTTTTTTTTTTTTACTAAATATTCATCTGTTTTTTAGAATAACCACAAGTAAACATATGTTGATATCTATCTCTTGATTTCTCTTTCTTTTTCAGGCTAATCATAAATGATCCTAGTCGGGTAGACTGCACAAGCATAGTATACGAAGTAGTACAGTTGGTTGTTGAAAATCAGCAACTCCAGCTGGATGGCTGTGATAGATCTACACTTGCTTTGAACTCGACTGCTCAGCTGGAGAAAAGCGCGACCATCAAATCACGAGCTGAAATAATTGACGTCATCCATGACCTTGTGTGTTCAGCCCTTACAACAGCTCATCCTGGTGAGTAACATGGCTGTGTACTTAACATACAGTGTATTGAAAATATTCATGGCCTGTTGGTAAGGTCTTTCTAGAATGGGATACTTTTTTAAGGAATGTTATGTATTCATACAAATTGAATAACTATATTTGTTCTCTGTATTCCTTTCATTGATTAAGTTTTTATATAGATTGCAAAGATATATAATTTGTAAAGTACATATATACTTTTCTAAAAGGATTGATATCTATTGTTTTAGGACTTTACATATATACTTAATATACATTGAATAAAATGTCTGTTATTCACAGATTTACTGCAGCCACTACTAGAACTTGGTTTGTGGTGTTCCTTAGGGCACACTTTGTACACACAGTGCCACATAGAAGGAGTCTACACACAAGCAGACTCTGTAGAGAGCAGCAACCCTTACATTACATGGAAATTCAGTGCTGTATTTAGTGATGCCAGCATGCCTATTGAAGAGCGATTAGTTACATCAGTTGTAGCTGATGCAATTAATGTCTGTTTAGAGGGTCATGAGACAGGTTCAAAAGCTAACTTCTTACCTTACCAAGCAGATGCAGAGAATATTAACAAAGCAATAAAGAACCAAAGTGTCAATAATACACTAATTGAACTTATCAGTCATTTACGAGACAGAGGGCAAGATCTATTAGCATTGTCAATTACTTTACTGATGGCACAAGGAAAAGCATCTGTTGAAAAATCCCCAAATATTGTAGGACCTCCTTCATGGAATCAGATCTTTACCTTGCTTCTAAAGGTGATTGGTTCTAAAAGACCTGACGTTACATTGGCTGTCAGTTTGCTGACTTTGCTCACCACCAAGAAAGAACCTCTTAAGGTATTGAATGAACTTATTAAGAGGTTTGGGTATGATTACATTCGTCTGCAATCTGTTGCCACTGTGGGCAAGGACTTTTGCACTCTGTATGGCCTTAAAGAAGCTGGGGACCAGTTCAGCCAGCTACACAAGCGAGCCACATGGGGAAAGCGCCTAGCTGACTTGAACATATCATTCAAAGAAGCTTTTAAGGGAGATCCTATTGCTCTGCAGAAAGTCATAGGAGTGCTTGTGGCTCATCCAAGCTGTACCTTTTCTATCTTGACTGATTACTGTGTAGACTTTAACCTGCATATCACTGATGCTCTTCTGGTATACCTGAAGACTGCACTTCACTCCTGGTCTCCTGAGTGTCCTGCTGAGGAAATTCGCCCTGGAGCAGTTGTCAAGATTGAATCTCCTCGTGCTTTGCTCTCAAAATGTCAAGCCATTATTGCAGAGATCAACAGTAAGACTCTCTTACATCAGCTGTTACTTTCTGAATTAGATTTGCTCAGCCCCTACAACTATGAGCTTCTCGATCTTGTTTTACAACAAACCTTGCTGCTAGAAGAGGATGCAGGGCAAATTGATTTACTGAAACGAGGGTTAGATATGCTAAACTTCTTGAAAGTGTATGCCAGGCAGGCACCTCCTGGAAACAGTGAGATTGATGAATGGGTGCGTGCTCATCCCCAAAGTCTGGGTCCTCCACAAATAGCCAAACATCGCCTGCCTTTCCATGATTTCTTTAGACGTAAAAATGTCATGAAGATTGTGGAACCAGAGATGGATATAAAAACTGTGGACATTTGGCTCCGTGCTGCTTCCACCATGAAGCTTAGCTCTGATCGGTTGTGCATGTTAGCCACACAAAACACAGTCTCTCGCACTCTGGAGCGGGAGGCTTCAGAGTCTGCTAATAGCAAGAGCACTACTTGGCAAGTGTGCAGCAACAACAGTGCCTTGTTGTCACGAATCCGCCTAGTAATAAGCAAAATTCAGTGTGAAGAATTGGCAACAGCATGTGCTAATTGGGTTGTCAACCGACTTCCACCAGGGGCTGACAAGGTAGAAGCTGCAGAAAAGTGCAAGCTCTTGGCTGAACAATGGAAGGATAGTAGTAGTGATGGAAAAGCAGTAGACGCTTTCACTCGAATGTCTGGCCGTCATCAGCAGTTGGCCATAGAACACACCCTTCACAAATATGGCTTGGCGGAACCTCAATACCTTTCATTAACACGCACACCAGTGGATCTTGTATTTGCTCTGTATCAGCACCCTTGTCTGGATTCTTTGGCTACATTGAGTACACATTCCATGCCAGATATCAATAGCTGTGTGTCAGAAGTATGCACTGTTGCTGGATGCCATCAGGTAAGTTATTACTATTGCTCTATATTGTTCTCTTCCTCCTTTTCTCCTTCTCCTTCTCCTCCTCTTCCTCTTCCTCTCTTACATCCTTTCCCACTTCTTCATTCACTTCCTCTCTCACATTTCCCACTTTTTATCTTTCTTTCCCACCTCCTCATCCTCATCCTCCTCTCCCACCTCCTCCTCCTCCTCCTTCTCTCCCACCTCCTCCTCCTTCTCCTTCTCTCCCACCTCCTCCTCCTCCTTCTCTCCCACCTCTTCCTCCTCCTTCTCTCCCACCTCTTCCTCCTCCTTCTCTCCCACCTCCTCCTCCTCCTTCTCTCCCACCACCTCCTCCTTCTCTCCCATCTCCTCCTCCTTCTCTCCCACCTCCTCCTCCTCCTTCTCTCCCACCACCTCCTCCTTCTCTCCCACCTCCTCCTCCTTCTCTCCCACCTCCTCCTCCTCCTCCTTCTCCTTTTCTCCCACCTCCTCCTCCTCTCCCACCTCCTCTTCCTCCTTCTTTGCCTCCTCCTTCTCCTCCTAAACAAACAAACAAAAAAAAAATGAATTAACATAATTAATAGTTTCATGATCTCAGTTTTAGATGATGCACAAATTTCAGGAGTTTAATGCATCCATTTGCTTTCATAGTCATCAATTCAATTGGACTTGCTGGAGAAGTGGCTCCCTCCCTCTGAAATGGGCGAGGGAATCGGGTCAGAAGAGACCGTCACAAACTTCAAGATTACCCTTGACCCAGGATCTGCCACAGAGGATGACCCAACGGATGATGCTTCTCTCTCTAGGTATTGTCTTCTTTTTTTTTCCCAATATTAGAATTTCATTATTGTTATTATCATTATCATGATGATATTGATAATCGTAATAATAGGAAAATATGTTTATAAAGGCATTAGTTATCTAACAGCTTTTTGGAAATTTTATGATTATACTAACTTTTTTGAAAGTAGCTTCTAATAATGACCCAATTCATGATTAAAAAATTTACAGGGTGATATACGTACTTCGGTGTTGTCCCCAAAATGAGGCTGTGAGCTACCTCTTGAACCGTGCTTTGAGCGATGATACAAGTGTGTCTGCTGCCCATCGCCTTCGGGCTCTCCGCTGCCTCCTTGCAATTGCTGAAGAGGACACCATTCAGAAGTTCTGCACAAAAGGGGTTACTTCCATCAGGTAATTGATTTTCCTTTTGACAATGGCCTTCTGGCTGAGAGTGTCATTTTTAGCAATGTATCTATATTTCTTCTTTATTAATTTTCTCCCATTTTCAGATCAATTCATTATTTATGTGAATAGTATATCTTTATTTTTTTTTGCTTTATTTATCTTCATCTGTGCTCCCTGCAGATCTTTCCTCCAGACCATTACTTACGTCAGTCGTCTTGAGAGCTTGGGCCATGCTACAAGCGTGCAGCAGTTCAACAGTATGGACAAAAATGCTTTGGTAGAGGGACTCTGGCGTTCACAGCGGCATAATCCACAGGCTCTCACATTGTTGACAGACCTTTGTCATGACTACCAGGTAGAATCTTTTAATCACCCTTCCCCCCATTATTGATTATTTTAAGTTCAAGAGGTTCTGCTATGCTAGTTCCTATTATTAGTAAGACTCCTCCTGATATATTGAAATATGGGATTTAGAATTGGAATATATTTTGCAGTCATTGCAGTAAATATGTTACCAGATGTTGCTTGATTTTTTTTTTTCATATTAAGTGTTCAGGATGCGTAGATATGTGATAATGGTGTCAGCAGACAATAAGCTGGAAGAAGTAAATATTTTACCTTATCTTACAGGTGACAACAGCATCATTATGGGGTGCAGTGTTGACACAGCTAACAAATTTCATTAAGGTTAGTGCCACTGGTTGGTAAATTGAAGATTATAATGATGATGATATTTAGTTGATGATAATGATAATGATATTCTGTTGATAATGAGGAGGATGATAATCAGTTGATGATAAGGAATATTTAGTAAGGTACACACCAATCTGTAATGTGCATAATGAGTATAACTTTTAAGTTAATAAGTCTTTATAAAGCAGATTATCGGTAATACCTGTCCAGTATGTTTTATTTTCTTTGCCATATTATTTATTCATTTTCCCATTACAGTCAGGCCAGCTAGACATTACTACACTAGAGAGAGTGCTTCTCCAGGTGAAGAGTCTGCCCCATCTTTGGGTTGTGCCTGCACTTACCACTGCCTGGACAACCCTGATCAATTATCCATTCACAAAAGGTTTGCACTCAGCAGTTTTCTCCCATCCATTGTTTTCCTTTGTGTGTGTGTGTCTCTGTGTCTGTCTGTCTGTCTACTATTCTTTTGCCATGAATCCTCAAAATACAGGGGATGTAATTCAAATGAAGATTTGATTTAAGTGTGTCAGTTACATCTCTTGCATTGTTTTATTAATTCTCATTTATACCTTTATCTACTATGTGTCCATAATTTAAGTTGGGTGGCATGGTTTGTGTGAAGTTCTGAATCAGAATTAATGTCACTTTGTTTCTTCTCTCTAGCTACATCTCCTGTGGATGAGACCAGCCTCACTTCCTGCGTCCACAGCATCGACTTATTGTTGAGACATTGTCCTGTTGTGGTGTCAACAGCCCCTCTGCTAAAGCACTGTGCTGCATTGGACCTCCCAGCGCTGGCACTGGCTATTGCTGCGGCTGATCAAGTTGAATGCCATGACTTGCAGGTTTGTTGTTGAATATTTAGCTTTCACAAAAGAGAAATTTGGTCTTTGATGTTTGTGAAGAGTTAGAATTTATTTACCAGGGAATGTACAGCCCATACATGTAAAATAGTTTGAGAACTATGGGGCATCAAACTGAAAAAGTGTCTTCCTGCTTTTATGACTGAAAATGGGGGGAAAGTTACCTTTGCTTGATAATGGAAATTATGATAATAATAATGATAACATAAAAAAGAACAAAGAAAGCATTCAAATATATTTTATCATAATGTATGAATCAGTGAAATGTATATTGATATGTTTATGTACTTTAAAGTGAAAAACATTTAGAACATTGACATATTTGCACACAGCACATATATAGTATTATTGTATATAAATAGTCTTTGTGTGTACATTATTCAATTTAACATTTTGTTTATTCACACACAGGCCATGATTGATAAAACATCCACAGAGAAGTTAAAGACCCAGTATGAAAGGCTGAAGACAACATTTGCCTTTCCAAGGAATGTGGAGGTAAGATACCAATGACCTGATTCCAAGATGTGAGGTAATGTCTTGCTACTAATTAATATTTCAGTTTGATAATTTTGTTGATATGTTTTATATACTGATAATGTCTTTTTTGTTTTGTTTCAGGACCTGCTTAGTGTCCTGTGAAAAACCTAACCCCCAGTCTTTCTACAAACAAAGGCTAAAAAATTCAAGGCATCTATTTCTTTCTTAGCATTTGATTTGTAATACAGAAAAATGCTAAGAACAATTCTAGTTGGGCCTATTACCACTACTAATCCATAGTTTATATATATTCTTATCCAGAAAAAATATTATCTAGTATAGATTATTGCTTTGGCACCCTGGCGCACAGATTTGCAATAAAGATGATAATGATTATGATGATGCAATAATGATGTTGCATTTAAATGTTGTCTTTCCAGAAAGAGCTTTCTCATATTCTCTTATGGTCATTCATTTTTTCTTCATGCTTAATGAAATTGCATTTGTCATTACCTTCAAATGGTTTGCAATCATGAACTGCATCATTTCAAATCTAGTTTTTAGATCCTCCTCTATGCTGAAAAGAGGATATGTATATATAACACAAGTTTGTTGAGAGAAGTCCATGGATAATAATGTGTAACATTTTAATTTTGCTGTTTATATCAGATTAATCTTAGAAGAAATCTGTCAGCTTATATTAAATTTATTGGATGTCAGCAAAAAAGAAAAGAAAAAAACGTAGCATTTATGACCTACAGGAAAAGTATAATTATTGACCTTTATTTAACAACTTGTTATATCCCATGATTATATAGCAAATAGAAGCCTGTTTATTATTATCCTTTTCATTTCTTGAAGTATAAATGACAATTGCTCAGTACTGGACTTGTTACAACTAGCCTGCATAATGTGAAAGGAATTCAATGACTTTGAAAGATATTTTACAAGTAGAGAATTCTATTATTACTGGTGCCTCATTCATTTAAATTTAATAGACTAAATCAGTATCATTTAGACTTCAGTGATATACTTTCGTCTTGATCTAAAATTACTATTACCATAGAATTGATTCCTTTCAAAAGATTCTTTCTGAGTACTGGATTCATAAAGTAATACTTCTAATCTACCTTGATGGATAATCAGTAAAGAAAAAGTGCTTCATTCACTCATACATGCTTTGAGAAGTGTCCGTTACTTCAGTAATTTTTCAATCTGGAAAAATCATCAAGCATACAGAAAATACCACAAAAAATTGTTTTCATCTCTATTCTTGTTGAATAAGTGAAATCTGAACCTTGACTCTTTTCCTCTGAATAAGTGTTTAATGATTATTAACCACGTAGAGCTGAATTATCTTGCCCATACAACAAAAACAAGTATTTTTTTTATAGATGTTTCAACAACATCTCGGACATAATGTACTGAGATTATTTTAAGCAGAAAAATGCGAATATTTCCAATTATTGGTCGTTCTAGGAATGTCCACAGATTGAATTCACCTTTCAAATATTGTATGTCAGAATAGAATGAACAGCCATATTACCTATACATACTTTAAAGTAATATGTTGCCTTGTAATTGGATCTGAACTGTGAGTTTTTTGTGGAGAATCAATTATTCCAGTCATGCACAGAGTCGAGCAATATGCTTAACAAATGCTGTTCCAATTCATCATGAGCATCTGAGTATTGTGCTGCATAAATGTATATCTTTCTGGTTTAAATTCATTGTGATTGAGCATAAAAAGGTATTGACACAGGCAGCTTAACAGTGTTTACCGTATCTGGCTTGCATTTTGATGACATTAAGTCCTGAAATTATCTTTTATTAAGAAAAAGTTAGCTGAATTTATATGCATGTGTGTGTATCTGCTCATGCACTTTTTTATGTGCACTTATCAAAATAGCATTGTTGCTTTTTTCCATTTTCTTCCCTGTTTTTTATACCATCAAGCCACAGAATAAGTCAATTACAACAAAATAATGAAGGAGTTTATTAAAAAGAAACACCCAAAATTTGATTCATCATTTCTTAAAAGATGTAAAACTTAGCCTCCGCTTTCCTAAATCGTGGAGGCCCAGTCACTGTGTTGCTTCAACATCGTAAAAGAACACACACATGTAGACTTGCAAGACATCGTATGATTTGGTGCTAGGATGCCCCGCTGGAGGTTAGAAGGGGTCGTCTCCGATGTCACTCTTGGCACACCCGGACTTCGTGCACAACTGGAGAAGCAGGGAATCGTTTTGTGGAGTATAAACATACACACATACAAACAAACCCTCTCTCCTGCTCTTTCTTTCCTTCTCTCTCTCTCTGTTCTCTCTCCTCTCTCTCTTTTCTCTCTCCTCTCTCACTCTCTCTCTCCTTTTCCCTCTCTCTCCTCCCTTTTCCCTCTCTCTATTCCCTCTTCCTTCCTCTTCCCCCTCTTCCTCCCTCTCCCTATTTTCCCCCCTTCCCTCTCTCTGCCTCTTCCTCCCTCTCTATCTCTTCTTCCCTCATTCTCCCTTTTCTTCTCTCTCTCTCCCTCTCAGTCTCTCTGTCTTTCTCTTTGTATCTCTCTCTACCTCGACCTCTAGTTCTACCTCAAACTTTTCTACCTCTACCTCTATTTCTATCTCAACCTCAACTTTTACCTCTACCTCTACCTCTACCTTGACCACGAATCTCCAGTCACACTGAAACTCTCAACGTACCAAGAGGAATGAGCCGTCACAGCCGAGGAGGTTGCACAGATCCCAGTTGTCCCTGAAGGTGGGCACCTGCAGGCCGCTCCAGTGGTGGGTCCCTGGCTCCAGCATCCACTCGTCGGCGTCCGAGTCCTTCCGGAGCTCGACCATGTTCTTCCAGGTCATCATGTAGTGGTCGGGTTCGCCTGATGGAGGAAGGGTAGGATATGAGATGTTGAGGGTGGTAGTTCCTTTGAGTGAGCATTTATATTTCATTTCGATGAGTCACTCTATGACAGACGGACATGAGGGCTAACGTGGTCCCATAATTGGAATAAGTAAGAACGAGTGTCACAGCAGAAATTTCGTTGAAAGAAAAAAAAAACGTGGATATATACGTATATATATGTAAAGAAGATGGAGGTGGGAAGTTAGAAAGAGAGACATAAATAGACAGAGAGAATGATAGACAGACAAAGATCGAAACAAATAGACGTACAGAAACAAAACAAAAACAAAAAAATCCGTAGAACAGACACCGAACCCCCGTACCTGGGTTCCGCGTGTCCTCGTAGTAACAGCAAGTGTTGGATCCGCCGCCGTCGTGATAGAATCCGTGTCCAGCCCGACCGACGTAAGCGACGGGATGCGTCTCGTCATGGATCTCGTAGTTGCCGGCGATCCTCGTGTACCAGCCTTCCTTCTGGCCGAACATCACCTCGTGCAAGTGAGGGTTTGTGTTCCATTCGCGGATCTGAACAAAGGGGGTAACGGTATAGTTTAGTGAGGTAAAAAAAAAATACATAACTCGATACAAGTTTTTCACTTGATATGCAGTCTTTTTCTACTGAAGGGATACATATAGCTTTGACTGTATCATTTTTATAACATTTCAAATACAGACCAAAAAATGCTAGTAACGAATGAAAGTTTATTACCTTGACAACCAAGAATTCCCACCAAGCATTGCGTTCTCCAGAACAACAGTCGCAGTTGTGGTTATATCCGTAGAAGCTCCAGTAAGCTGGTAAAAAAAAGTCGTATTAATTTTACCATAGGCTCAAAATTATCTCAAATAAGAAACCAAATATATAAAAAGAGAGATCACACCTCATAAAAAATAATCAGCAAAAGAAAAGAAACGGCCCAAGCTGATAAAAAAAAAAATATTGTATAATGCGATGGGCTTAGCTTATGGCTTCTAATATATCGCAAATCGAAAGCAAATAGGAGAAAGAGGGAAAGATGGCACTAAAAAGAGACTCACCAATGTGGAGGTGTCGCCCGCACTCCATGGCGTGCCAGTAGGTCGGCAC
>BOPN01006900.1:65635-68292 GCA_017312705.2 Penaeus japonicus
TCACAGTTGGTATTCCGGTGATTTGTGTACTTTTGCAACCCCTTTTGCTCCCGGCCACACACCCAACGCCGATACGACATACTGTATACACACATATAGATATCGAGCAATTGATTTGATTCAATACTTATTTTACGACCAAGAAAGAAAAAAAGCAGTACTTTGCCGCGTGGTATTTCGCATGAAAATGTGAGGGTAGAATTCGAAAATATTCCCTCGTATTTTATATTTGATTTTGCAATACAAATACATATTCAGATGAGCGCTGGCTTAACTTCTTTCGAATGAATTTCCAAACATGAAGCAGGAGTTTATGACATCACGAGTTTGTTGTGTTTTTGATGGTTATTTTGTCCTCGTGTTCCTGTCATTCCTCTTGTCTGCTATCGACGTGTTTCGGCATTATCATTTATGTTGTCTTTCTTTATTTTCTTGTCTTGGTCTTTATATTTCCTTTTGAAGTTTTTTTTTCTAGTATTGCGTCCCTACGTTCTCTCTTTCTATTTCTCCTCCTGCTCTCTCTCCCTCCCTCCTCCCCCTCCCCCTCCCCCTCCCCTTCTTCCTCCTCCCTCCTTCCTCTCTCTCGCTCTCTCCCTCCCTCCCTCCTTCCCTCCCTCCCTTTCTCTCTCTCTCTCCCTCTCCCTTCCCCCTCTCTCTCTCTCTCTCTCTCTCTCTCTCTCTCTCTCTCTCTCTCTCTCTCTCTCTCTCTCTCTCTCTCTCTCTCTCTCTCTCTCTCTCTCTCTCTCTCTCTCGGCCTTATCGAGAAGCGCTAGCCCGGAGCCCCGAGAACACGGGTTGCACCGGCGACGTGCCGAGGGGGAAGGAGTCAGGGAGGAAGGAGTGAGTGGCTGAGCGATGTCCCTGATACGCAAGACAGGAGCAGAGATGAGGGCGTAGATAACCGCTCGGCCCGACATATTGTTCCGGCACAGTTTTCATTATGGCGGGTTTCTCGTTACCTTGGTTACGGCTCTTAATTGAGGCGTCGGTGCTCGCGGGAGTGAGGGTGGGGTGGGTGGGTGGATGAGGGGGGAGGATGGAGCGACTAAACAGTCATGGCGGATTGAAGAATTACTTGTCCAGCACAGGTACGACGAGGCAATTGTTGCTAACTGCTGGGTGCATCGTTTGTCCGGGCTGATTGGTCGTTACTCCGCCCGTTTTAATTATGGCAAAGGCGATTTGCAACATAACCGACCAGAAAGAATGGCGGCAGCGAGGGAAAATGGACCCTGCGTGCTCGGGTCGGAGGGGCGTGTTTGGGTCATCACCGGTTATGGAATATGTCACCCGTGCGCGAGTGGCTGATAGACTAACTCTTCCCCTCTCGCTGTTGATATTAATATGTATGTGGAAATTACCACGCGTTGCCCGAGGCGCGATAATTGACGCATTTCTCACACTCGTTGCCGCTTCGCCCTACGGGTAATTCTTTATTTATTATCAAGCACTGTGGGTGTGTGTGTTATAAGGTGAGTTTTCCCTAAGCAAATGCCGCTGTTCATGATTGCTTGCAGAATCGGCCTCGCAGCATCGAGCCACTCTATTGCACGGGATATTTTGATTTAATCCGAATCTACTTATCAGATTAACACCCCAAGTGCGCCTGAAATCCTATATTAAAGTTTGTTTGGGAATAAACCAGCGGTGGTCTTGCAAAATCCCTCTCCCCCCTCCCTCCTCCCTTCACCCAGCCATCCCCTGCTGTCATTCCCCTCTCCTCCTCCCCTCACCCTACCATCACCCTGTCAGCCCACCCCCGGTCCCCCTCTTACACGCACGCGGCACCAAGTTGTTGGTAAGTTTGTCAGTGAGGCGATTTTGTCTTTGAAATTGTTTATTTGCACTTAGTTTGTTCACTCAGCTTTCATCTCCGCCATCTCTCTCCCTTTCATATATATACACACATACATATATATATATATATATATATATATATATATATATATATATATATATATATATATGTATATATATATATATATATATATATATATATATATATATATATATATATATAATATATATATATACGTATGTGTGTGTGTGTGTGTGTATAGGTTGTGTTCGTATCTGTGCGAGAGAGAGAGACAGAGACAGAGAGATTCTGTCTCTTAACGAATCCGCGCGTGCGTGGTTTATAATGAGATGAACTAAAAACACACACTTTATTTAAAGATGTTCTTGTGTCTTCGCAGGGTTACACTCCGCTACACATCGCTGCCATGTACAACCGCACGGAGGTGTTTGATCTTCTCGTCCACTATGGTAAAGTTCCTGATTTGGTTGCTGGCTGGCACTGGCCCCTCTTTCTGTCTACCTACCCATCTCTCTCTCCTCTCCCTTCTCCTCCTCCTCCTCCTCCTGCATCCTCCATTCCCTCTCTATCCTCCTCCCCCTCCCCTCTCCCATCCCTCATTCCCTATCTCTCTCTCCTCCTCCTCCTCCTCCTCATTCTCCCCCCCTCACCCTACCCTCCCCCTCCCCTTCCTCTTCCTCATTCCCTATCTCTCTCTTCTCTCCCTTCTCTCTCTCCTCTCTCCTCTTTCCCTTCTCTCCTCTCTCTATATCTCTATCTCTCTCTCTATCTCTCTCTCTCCTCTCCCTTCTCCTCCTCCACCTCCTCCTCCTCCTCCTCCTCCTCCTCCTCCTCCTCC
>BOPN01006901.1:12500-22500 GCA_017312705.2 Penaeus japonicus
GGGTGTGTGTGTGTGTGTGTGTGTGTGTGTGTGTGTGTGTGTGTGTGTGTGTGTGTGTGTGTGTGTGTGTGTGTGTGTGTGTGTGTGCGTGTGTGTGTGTGTGTGCGTGCCAACATATAGTAACAAAAGCAAAAGCATATAAAAAGATTCACTCCGCTCCCTCGATATTTTCCATCTAATTACTCAGTGAGCATGATTCACCCCCATCATTAGTTCAACCACAGTTAACTGTGCCTTAATTTTCGAATCCATACCAGACAGAAAATCCAATTAAAACGCAAATTTAAACTCCACAGAAATGATTTTCAATGAACGAATTGTTTAACTTTTTCACTATATTTTGTGTCCACCATGACAGTTTCAGTGGCGTCAGATTTCGAATGATAACATAATGGTTTAACACCATCCTTCCTGTTGTCGTTATTGTTGTCATTATCAACGCCCTAATGACTAGTATCAGCTTTGAACCATTATTATTCGCATTGATTTCACCATCATCATTAATGTTGCTATTATCATTGTTACTAATTCTCTGATTTCTTTGTCATTATCATCATATAATCCTTATCATCTATCACCATCATAATGATTGTTATCATTATCATCATCGTCACTATTAAAGTGATCATTATCATTATCATCACTATCTTTGTTATAATTGGTATCACAGTCAGTATGCTGATTATTATTAACATTTCTTTTTTCCTTACAATTGTTAGTATTATTAATTAACATCATTACTACTGCTATTACATTTATTATCGTTGCCATTATCATTATCATTATTGCTGTTGTATTCATTATTTTATTAATTATGGTTCTATCATTATCATCATTATTAGCATTAGCATTATCTGATATCATGTTTTTTTACATTATCGCTGTTGTTTTCATCTTCTTCATCCTTATTTCAATCACCATTACCTTTATGATCACCTCCATTACCACAACCTCGTAATCATCCTAAAGCGCAACTAACGCCTGTCCAATGACCTCGCTGCTCTCTTGACCCAAACTGAGCGAGGCCCAACCTCCCCCTCAGCCATAAGCTGTGCCGATCCCGGGGAGATCCTCAACGGGTACAAGGAGGGCTCATGCTTCACCTTCTCCTGCCGCGTCACCTACCACTGTCGGCCGGGGTTCGAGCTCGTAGGACGCGGCAACCTCTACTGCCAGCACGACGGCACGTGGAGCCCCTCGGAGCGACCGGCCTGCACACGTAAGGCACTTTCAAAGCGTTATTGAAGGAAGTAACGAACTACTCACTGGTAAAGAGGTTCATGAGATACGATTAGATAATCAGCAATAAGGTTGGCAGGTTGAGCAACAGCGCCCGAACAGCAGGATTTTTCTCTTGTATGTGTCAATGAACGCTGGCCAGGGTCCTCTGCTCGCTTTCCCCTCAGCGGTGCAGTGCGACATCCCCGAGGACCCTGAGAACGGCAAGAGCACCTTCACGCGCCGCATCTACAATTCCGTGGTGTCCTACAAGTGCGAATATAGCTACATGCTGGTGGGCCCCGAGACCCGGCGCTGCGGCCCCGACAAGAAGTGGAGCGGCGTCCAGCCTCAGTGTAAACGTAGGTCTCTCGTCTCCTCTCGGTTTCGTTACCACGTACCTTTACGATGTACAGCCCTTGGCGCGTTGTTGTAAGGTAGCGGCCTCATCTTGCCTTTATTTCTTACTTCATTATATCGAGGAGAAACAGTTCTTTGCACTATTGGTGAGTACTAATAGCGGTTGGATAAGGACGTTTACATTATCTGAAACAGATGCTGATAGAGACGCAGCTTATGTCTGAATTATATGTGCACGTATCGGATATACTCAGATGATGTATTATTCTTGTACGCGGAATGGGGAGAGAGAAACAGAGAAAGACAGTCCTTTTAACTAACTTTATAACCTACTATTACATCATCATCACTTGTGCTACAACTGGACTAAAAACCGTTTCTCTCTCGCTTTTCCCTTAGATATTATTTCTATCTATTATTCTCTCTTTTTTTTTTCTTCATACAGCCTTTGAACTCTGTAAATAAGACGTCTGTAGTGTATCTCAGGAGTAACTCTCGTAGTTGATTATTGTCGTTGTCATGATAACATATGATTTTTTTGTTTTTTTTTTTTCTTGTAGGATCTTTTAGAGTATACTTGACTTCCTCTTCCACGTAGTACAACTTAACGGACACGCCAAACTGCATTTTGAACAAGTAGAAAGGAAACAGCACGCCACCTTCTAATCTTGCTCTAACCTTCCTCTCTCTCTGTGGAGGAAACTCCATGGAAACGGGACGAAACGTGGCGGATCGAGACCCAGACGCGTGAGGGGCAAAAGCGTCTCAGAAACTAGGTCACTTTTTTGAGATGGTCGTGGGTCGACTTCCCAGACAGTGGAGGCGGAGTCAGCTGCGTCTGTTTTTCTCACTCGAAATATGCTCTTGTCACACAGAACTGGGGAAACTATGTTATCATATCCGTGTGTAGTAGCACAGATGTGGAAGTGAATGATCCATGTGAAGATTTAGTGATGTGATATAGTTGTATTTCCTTCTCTTCTTTTATCTAGTTATCTTAAGGGGGTGCGATTGTTTCCAATATATTCAAACGCCCTTGAGCTCGAACTGGAATTTTTATTTGCTTATCTGATTTGTCAGAAGCTTTCTTCATTTCAAACAATTTTAAAAAGACAGCGAACCAGTATTACTTACGCATATATCAGCTGTCCGCCCTAACAGACGTAGCCTCTCCGTAAAAATATATTTTTTGCTTGAGAATGTCAGAATTTTCCGAGAGCTCGCATCCGTTAGAGCGAGCATGTGAGCTGGTCCGCGATGTGAGGGTGTTCGTGCATGTGTGTGTGAGCTCATTGTAACAGATTATAACGTCTGAGGTTGGTGGCCCCCTAGAGATCAACTGCGGGTCTCCGGGGGTTCTATACAACGGGTGGCTGGATGGCTCCTACACCACCCTGGGCGCCAAAGTCATCTTCCGCTGCAACGACAACATGTTGTACGAGGGCCACCCCGAGCAGCAGGCTGTGTGCCAAAGGGACGGCACCTGGTCGCATCCCCTTCCCAAGTGCTTCGGTATGTATGCCCGCGGACGCTCCCCCCGAATGATGCTCGCCACCGCCTGCTGCATCTCGTCCAAAAACAGCCTCCGCCTTGCGAGTCGATTCTGCATGACATACATAATCACATTTGCCTAGAGTATCGTATTCGAATACATAAATATATATATATATATATATGCACCTCGTGCTTTCGTCGCGTGGGAGGAAACGCGGCAAGTAAAATGTATGCGAGTGGTTCCCTTGACAACATGGATATGCTCAGTCTTTGTATGGGTCTGGATGCTCAGCTGCATGTCTCTCTCTGTGGCAAAGAAGATCTGGTTCCGTCGTCCCGCCAGCGTAATCCTCCCGGAGGACTGGTAGAGTGACTTTTCTTCTTTTCTTACTTATTTTCTCTTCTTATTTCCTAGCATGACATTACTGTGGTTGATAAGCTATATCAGTGCGCACGAAAATGAGGTGCTGGCGAAGAGGTGAGTGAGGGGCACGAGTGAGTGAGCTGCCCGGGTTATGTCCCCAGAGATCAACTGCGGGCACCCGGGGCACCTCCCCAACGGCTGGCTGGAGAACATCGAGCAAGGCACTGCCCTCGGCTCCTCCATCATCTTCCGCTGCTTCGCCAACATGACTATCGAGGGCGACCAGTCTACCGTCTGCCAAGCCGACGGCACCTGGAGCAAACCCCTGCCCAAGTGCCTGGGTGAGTCTCTGGACGCGTGTCCCTTGCTTCATCTCTGCAGACCAGTCTGTAGACAGAATCCTGTCCATTTGCGTGCCTGCAGCTGACTGGGAGGGCGTGTAACTGAGAGTAAATCTGAAGAAAGAGACAGAGTGAGGAGAGAACGAGAAGAGAGAGAGGGACAGACAGACAAACAGAGTAACTGAGACAGACAGACTGAGATTGAAAGAGAGAGAAAGAGAGAGAAGGGAGTGGAGAGAGAGAGAGGGGGGGCATAAAGAGAGAGAGAGAGAGAGGGAGGGAGAGAGATTGACAGACAGACAGAGATAGAGAGATAGAGGGAGAGAGAGAAAGAGAGAGAGAGAGAGGGGGGGGGGGAGAGAGATTGACAGACAGACAGAGAGAGAGAGAGAGAGAGAGAGAGAGAGAGAGAGAGAGAGAGAGAGAGAGAGAAGAGAGACATCGAGCCAGAGAGATAGAAAGAAACAGCAGAGACAGCGAGACAGAGATATAGAGGGACTAATAGGGAAACATGCAGAGAGAGAGAAGAGACAGACAAACAGACAGACAGGCAGACAGACAGAATCCATAGAGAAAGGGGCGAGGCACTGGCGGCGAGGCCAGGGCAACGGTGACTAGCATGACTGGTTAACCGCCGACGGCTGGAACTCCTCAGAGGTGGGATTTTTGTGATCAAAATCATTTCATTTTACTCTGATGGTCCGACATATAAGTGTCTTGTGCATCTGGCGTTGTGCATCAATGCATTAATGCTTCTCCTACTGATATGACACTTGTCACTTCAATCTAGTACATTGCACAAGTAAGCATTGATATTTGAAAATCGTCTTTTTTGCGCCTGTATTCTCTATTGATATAGAATCTTGGAATGTTTTTGTTTTTTTGTTTTTGTTATTGTCTTTTGTTTTTTTTTCCTTCAGCTATTTTTCATCCTTTGCATCTGCGAATATTGAATGCCTAGCTCTAGCTAAACATGTTTGTTTTTACTGAACGCTACATGTCAAATGCCAATTGAAGATGAATCATAGTGCCGTTGCCGAATCTCGTTTCACAAAAAGCGCACATTTGACAGTCTAGTGTGACTTCTCTGCCCCGCCCTCTATTCTGAATTTTCTTTTGAAACGGCCCCACTGTTTTATATATATTTGTACTTCCACTTTTCTATCCCCCTTCAATGAAACCAAATCTGGGCCGCCTCTGGGCCAGCGGACGGAGTCTAACGTGCCCTCTCTCGGCAGCGCCGTGCATCGTACCCACCATCGAGTACGGCCGCCTCAAGAACCGGACGCTGGCGGGGGCGCTCGTCACCCACGGCAGCGTGATCGAGGTGGAGTGCGACGAACGCTACGAGCTGGCCTACAGCCTGGCGCCCTCGCTCTGCTACAACGGCACGTGGACGCACTACCCTCGCTGCCAGCCGGGTGGGTGACATCGTGCTCAGAGTGTAGTGCAGGGAGGCAGGACGCGACGCCTCATTAAAAGTTATGATGAGAAAAAAAACTAGCATATAATGGTACTAGACATCCGACAGGTAATTTTATTCATAATGATTTCTTTCTTTTTCTTTTTCTTTTTTTTTTGGGGGGGGGTTACGTAATATTTCAATTGATAAAGGAAAATGAGAGAGCTCATGCAGACCCGTATGTTGCGCCACAGCTCGGTGCAAGAAGCTGCCTCCGCGACCCCGACACGGCATGGTGATCGCCCCGAGAACCGACCACGGTATGTGGGCTCGGTACCGCTGCAGAGACGGCTACCAGCTGCACGGCAACGCCACCACCAAGTGCAAGTACGGTAACTGGACAGGCAGCACGCCGACCTGCGTCGAAGGTGAGACGGCAAGAGAGGGGCAACCCCTGCACAGGCATACATTCATGAACACTTACATGGATGTATATATACATATATGTATATGTGTGAATATATATATATATATATATATATATATATATATATATATATATGTGTGTGTGTGTGTGTGTCAGATGACGGCTACCAGCTGCACGGCAACGCCACCACCAAGTGCAAGTACGGTAACTGGACAGGCAGCACGCCGACCTGCGTCGAAGGTGAGACGGCAAGAGAGGGGCAACCCCTGCACAGGCATACATTCATGAACACTTACATGGATGTATATATACATGTGCTTTCCTGCGCAGATGCCGCACCAGTAGGTTTTAGACCTGCACTTTTCAGCCACGTGCCCCCAACGTTGACATTTGTAGCAACGCCGTGCAGGCGGATTGTAGTAAGCAATCCGCAGTGGGCGGTAGGCCCCAGGAACCCAGATTTTTTTCCGGGGGAGGCTCGGGTCCTGTCCATTCGGCCACCACTGCCTCTTTTCCCTTCAGGCGCTTGGGCCTCGCCAGGTGTTCATGGGCCTCTATTATGTTCACCTCTTGATGAACACTAAGCCCAAAAATAATTATATCGACCCTTGGCGATTTGGCCTTGGGTGCTGTTGGTTCGTGGAGCTTGATTCCACCGTATTCCGTGTTCAGAAGATCTTCAATTACATCTTCTTTCCTTTCAACCATTATGTATGTGTGTTCATCTCTCCTAAATATAATTTTGGTGCCATGATGCTGTTTAGTGGCATGCAACAGCCATCTGTACTTCGAGGCAACATCTGTGTCTTTCGGAAAGTCTAGCCTTACCCTCTGATCTTGAGGTATGTAGCCTTCCTCACATTTTGCAGGTCGTAAGGGCCGTCGGTTGTTGTTGCGAGTTTGTCCGTTTTCCAGTGGTCCGGCTTCAGCGTTCGATTTCTTTGGGTTCTTCTTCTTCTTGTTTTGCACAAGTGTGAATCCGTCGTCGTCAGTTTCGTCTTGTGGGGGAATATCATTCTCCTTTTCTTTCGGTTCTGCCTCGGTGTCGTTTGTGGATTTCTTCAATTTCTTTTGCGGGTTTTCGCATTTCCCGTTAAGGTCGCCGTTGTTGCCGCAATCCATAGTGATGTCTTCGTTGCTAAGTGTTGCTGGCCTTTTACTTGTCAAGGGTTCGTTTTCCATGTCCATTCCTGGGTCGGTCGGGGCCTCAGACGCCGGTATGGCAGCACTAGCCATGACGTCAGATTTAACCCGGCGAGGGTATTCCCCGAATTGCCTCAGGGCATGCCTGAGGTCCGACAAGGTCAACACAGGTGAACGCTCAGGGTATGCTGTTGTTTTGTTTGTATTGCTATCCCTCTATTTGATTGGGATTGACCCTAGTGGTCACTCCCCGACCTCACTTTGTTGACAAGGGGCGTCGTCAAACAGACGCTCCGATCCAAAACCAGGTCGCGCGCTAAAGCTGTGATTAACTCCGGTGCGAATTTCACTCGCTTTCTATCACTTTATCACTATAGGAATTTTCACCATGGCACTTATGTAGACAAAGCGTCACTCACTGGCTCACTATTTATCTGATAGATTCGAAAGATCTAATTGTCAGGATTATCATGTCACCTAAGGTCAGGTCACTAGGTCACGAGAGAGGACAAAAACACGTCTGCTCTGTGAGATCGCTGGCTCTAAACTGTTTTCGAGAGAGAGAGAGATGGCTCCCTCCACACGCGTGCCAACCTATACAATAAGGCCGCCAACACGCATGCGAGAACCAACACCGACGACGAAAATGCTAAATATTACAAATATTACAGCAACATATATGTAAAAATGAAGTAAGATTATAATAATTAGCATATATTATAATTCAAACAAATACCATCATAAATAGCTTTGATAAATGGGTGATGAATAATTATTTGAATCCTTAGACTATGATTACATTTATTCTTTAACTCGTAAGAAACTGAATTTACATAGTTCTGAATATGGAAAATATGTCATAAAAATACAAATTAGAACCATTCTGATAATGAAAAGTCTTATAGCTTAGTACGCTGATTATCTTTCTATTAGAACAAAAAAGAATTGAGAGAAAAAAGAGGGAAAGAATATAACTACTAAATATGATCATAAAAATACCATAGATCATGAATATAAAATTAGAAACCATTCCGATAATGAAAAAAGGAATATATCTAAAGCTGATTATCGTTATATTATGGCAAAAAGGAATTGGGAGAAATGAGAGTAAAATACTACAAAATACGATCATAAAAATACCAAAGGTCATAGAAATACAAATAAAAACAATTCTGAGAATAAAACGGATTATAGCTAAATGCGTTGATTAACTTTATATTAGAGCAAAAAAGAATTGAGAGTAAAAGTAAAAAGAAACAATCATAAAATCACCAAAGATCATAAAAATATAAAATAGAACTATTCTGATAATGAATATTAGGGCAAAAATGGATTCAGAAAAAAAAGAAATGCAACTTAATAAAAATGGAATAACTGAATACGATCATGATAATACCAAATATCATATAAATACAAATTAAAGATGTTTTGATAATGAAAAGAATCGTAGCTAAATACGCTGGTTATCGTTATATTAGCAAATATATATATATGTATATATATATATATATATATATACATATATACATACATATATACAAATTTTACCTCCCTGACCGGGACTCGAACTCGCGCCGTAAGATTGATAGGTACGGTGGTGAGACCGATCGGTTACTCGACCTGCTAAAAGAATTTGTATATATATATTAAAATGCGTTACTGCATTCTACCATCTTTCTCACATATATATAACCTCGGTAACCTGATTTGGGACTTAAATTTGTGATTCCGTTGCTGCCGAGTGCTCGCGGGAATTGTCCGTGAAAATTCGCTATCACTACTCTGCTAAGAGCACATAGGTAAGTTCCATGACGTCTTATAAGGCGTCTGGTTGGACAATTCTTTTAGCGGGTCGAGTAGCCGATCGGTCTTACCATCGTGTCTGTCAATCTTACGGCGCGGGTTCGAGTCCCGGTCAGGGAGGTAAAATTTGTATATATATATATAAAAATGCGTTACTGCATTCTACCATCTTTTTCACATATATATATATATATAGTTCTTTATATATACTGTCAGGGGTTTCGTTATTTTATCCAAGTCTTTTTGGCCCCTTTGGTTTTTTCCACTTATGATCCTTGGAATGATTAAGCCACTCGAGGTTAAAAGGGTAACTTGGTCATATCCAAACCACATATATCTACACTTATTTACCAAAAAAAAGTACACAGCTCAAACAAAATATAAATATGGTAGTCTTGTGCGGCGTGAAGCAGGCGGTATTCTTGGTATTCAGGTTGTGACGCCGGAAGTAGTCGCACCAGAGCTTGTGGCGCCAGAGTACAACTCTGGTCAATTATAACAATTTCAGACAAGTAGATTTACAGCTCAAGTCAGCATTCACCTAAGGAGGCTGAAAAAATGACAATGTAAAAATACTGGCTATTCTATTTTCCATATTTTCACAATAAACACACTTGAACATTTTAAGTGTATCAGGAGAGAACATTTAATAAATTACAGTATACTCACATGAGAGTGAATAGGCGAGAAGACCGGAGCTAAGTGACGGTCCATGTTGAGTGGGTCACCAACATTGCTTTGGTGGCGAAATCTAAAGGAATTCACATGCACAGACACACCAACACACAAACAAGCAAATGATCAGTCAGTGACTCAAAACAACGATTGATGTGAAACCACACCAACATTTTATCACCAGATGAAACCCTTTACATATCCCTATATCCCTTTCCCCGAGTGTCCAGCCTAATTCCCGAACGCTCGGACGGGAACTCAATCTGCCGCATGACCCCCAAGACGCTCTCTTCCCCCAGTGTACTGTCCGTTCCCCGGGGAAGTCGCCAACGGCCGCGTGCTGCTGGTGGGCAACATGGGCATGTACGACTACCGTTCCTACGTCAAGAAGGTAAGGCGCGATAGAGTTAGCGTGGCCATCCACCAGGGATGAAAGAGTTGTCTTGTTACAAAAGTCTGCATGGGAGGAATCTTCATGCTCTTTGCATGAGAACTGAGTCTCGTCCCGTGGGTTCCGCAGGTCCGGAACAATCGGCAGATCCGCTATGACTGCGACCGCGGCTACTACTTGGTCGAGGGTCCGCCCGGGGCTACCTGTGTCGCTGGTCAGTGGAGCCCGAAGGAGATGCCAAGGTAAGACAGATTTCTGTGTGGGTGCTGATGAAATCGCTCAGTAGGGCATTAGACAACATAGTGAAAGGGTCAGGGCCCTAAATGCCTCACAATCGACCAAGGCTGCTTCCCCTCCAATTCCTTCTGATTCTGCTAATCTA
>BOPN01006901.1:35000-40000 GCA_017312705.2 Penaeus japonicus
GAATCCCGACTGGTGCGAGGGGGGGGGGGGATATATATATATATATACACATATACACATATATGTATATATTATATATATATATATATATATATATATACATATATGTATATATATATATATATATATATATATATATATATATATATATGTGTGTGTGTGTGTGTGTGTGTGTGTGTGTGTGTGTGTGTATGTATGTATGTATAAATATATATAGGTATATATATATACATATATGTGTATATGTGTATATATATATATATATCCCCCCCCCCCCTCGCACCAGTCGGGATTCCTTGACAAAACAAGAGTTGATTTTCCTAAAGAGACAATAGTGTAAAGGGGCGGTCACGCGGCAGTTTATCTCCACAGCAAACCAGTGAGGGCACCCACCTTCCTCCGCGAAGGCGTCTACGTAGAATTTTCGAAGCGCATCGACTGGTTTCAAGGCCATGAGCAGTATCACGCGAAAGCACGGAGTCAGAAAGCACTCGTACACATCGTCCAAGCATACCTCTAAGTCCCGCCAAATCACATGCTATGTCGCAAATTGGTAGTCGAGCGCGCGGCCTTAACGTGAAAGGGAAAACGAGCTTTTAACTTCCAATATATTAATATGTTTAACGAAACATATACATGCACCAATAGTTTCTGAAAACAATGCAGAACAAAATTTGAAGTTCAACATTTATGATTTATATAAAGGAATAGTTCAGAAATATTTGTAGATAGTTTAGAAATATTCATAAATATTCCTCAAATGTTTGTGGGATAATTATGTGTGTGGTTTCTTGACTATAAGAAAAAGCTAGACTAAAAATCATGAAATCATTTATGCTCCGTGGAAGCAGATCATGTCGCAAACGACATCGTAAAATAAAACTTAATTTCTATTAAATTTCGTTTTATGACTTGGCTCGTCTCCTAAAGGAGACAAGACAAGCCCTCTATACACATATAGAGGGCTTCTGCCATAGCTTCAAATCGTGTTGCAATTTGGTAAACCCCAAAGCTTTTCTGTTGCCTCCCTCTCCGCCGCGCCAGTGGACAAGCCGCCGACCATTCTGTTCCGGAACGAGAAGGGCCCGATGGCGCAGAGCAACGACGGGAAGCTGGTCGTGTACCCGGGCACCGTCCTCCACCTGGAGTGCCTCTTCACGCGCCGCCACGGGACTCCCAACTGGAACGTCTCCCTTGCCAGCGCGTGAGTACTGGTAGCTCGATGGAATATTATTATAGTAGCAGGTATCTGATGCCATTTTGCTGTGATTTCAGAAAAAAAGTCTGCTGCACAATGTGCAATCAATTCTTATTCAATTGAATATTTTACTACAACATTTTTTTTCATACACGGGTCACACGCTACCGTGTCTGCATTGTATTTATGAAAATTGCGAGTTTTGATCTTACTACTTCATAAATTTCAGAGGCGACGACATTAAGGGCAAGCGCAGAAAGAAGACCAAAGCAAAGGGCAGAGTAAAAGGCGGAAAAAAACGAGGAGGAAGTTTTGCGTAAGTAACAGAATAGGAAATCACTTTTATCACTAATACTCCCAGTCCTAAACTCTATGATTCATTTTTACTTTCCCTACTTAGTTTACCGGGATGACCATCATCTTCATTATTATTATCAAGCCTTACCCAACTAAATAAAAATCGGCGAAACTCGTTTATGATCCATTAACTATCATCAAAAGGATATTCAGGATTCTCTGACCAAACCACTTGCAGAAGGATAAATACTCTGTAGAATTGATAGTCGTAAAGTTCTGAAAATAACTTATCGTAATTTTCAATAAGGACACCAAACAACAATCATCCTCGTAAAGTTCTGAAAATAACTTATTGTAATTTTCATTAAGGACACCAAACAACAATCCTCCTTGGGGCCCTTGTGATGACGCACATATCCCCCCCCCCCCAGGCCCTACCCCAACGGCTGGGCGAACGCGCCTAACCGCAACATCCAGCTCGAGTACCGCCTCTCGATCTACAGGGCGCAGCCAAAGGACTCGGGCTCCTACGCCTGCGTCACTCCTAAAGGGCATAAGCACGTCGTCACTCTGGACATTCGCCGTAAGATCTCGTGCATGATGTGTGGTATTTCAGGCTCCGTCAGTGATAGTCTCAAGTCCTTTCATTCCTTGGGCTAAGATGCCAATGCTAAATAGCCCGTTCAGTGGTTCGTAACTGTTGTATTTTGATGCGCAGTAGAGAGTTCGTATCGGCTCCTAACTTGACAAACTTTGTTCCAGGCTGCAGGTTGCACTCTGCTTTATCCACCTTCTCATAGAAAACCACATTTTCGTCCATTGAATTGCCTGCACCTTAATCCCGTTCCTCGGGGTGACTGATTATTCTCCGTCAACAGGTGTCCATTGCCCAAACATCAACGTGAATGAGTCAGACAAGATCATTTACGAGCCCAACGAGACCAAGATGAACACGGTCGTGAAATTCTCCTGCGAAGTCGGCTACTCGCTCGTCGGGGCGTCGGAAATCAAGTGCTTGCCTTCGGGCAACTGGTCGGCTCCTTTCCCGCGTTGTGAGGGTAAGTCGGGCCCGGCGAGGAGGAGCATTCAGAGTAGGGCGATCAACATGAACGATAGAAATTCAATGAATGATTTAAGTAGTTTCATTTTAGATTAAACGTGAAGCAGTCCCATGTGTGTAGTTTGTGTTCCCTTGGAATTAGTTGTTGTTTGGTCGTTGTTGTAATCTGTTTATCAAGAAGTAAATAATTATAATGATAATAAGGAAAAGAATATTAATTATAAACATGAATGTCCAGAGTTTTTTGCTGTTCAGACACTACTACACCGTAAGTTCATCGTCACCAACAAGCATGCACTTTACACACTGCAATGTTGTAAACTCCTCCCTTTTGCCATCATTAAAAAGGAAATTACAATACTTCGGGAGAAGCAAAATAAAAAGAATACCTTCTGGAATTAGAATGCCATGACAGAGACTTGAGCAAGAAGGGCAGGCGCCTCAGACTTCCGAGGCAAAAAATTATTAAAATGTGATCTTAGCTGAGACAGTTCATTTCCTTTTAAATGATATTACTCTCTCCAATGTTATGAATAAGGTCATTTAATCATAACATTCTTACAACTAAATTATTTGGCTTTGTACTGGATTTTGAGAACCTTTAAATCAATGTTTATGAATATGTTAAGAGACATCCTGCGTATAATCACCATTTTGATAAATTGCATATCCAAACTGAACCCTACGAAGCAGATCGACCCATGCTCTGTTTGTCAGTGTGCGGCTTGAACCTTTTGAGTTGCGTTGGATTTCCCTCCATTTCACAGCCGTATGTGAGCATGTGAGACTCCCGACATGTACCCTGCTTATTCAGGTAGCCCCTTCCCATGCCCAGCACTGGTATGCCCATTTCCTTCGTGAATTCCCCGGACTCGTGTTCCCATTGGTTCCATGAAGATGCTAAGTGCTTGATCCCCCCTCCGCCTGCCACCACTAATAGGACGCAGTGGGCGTGGCGGCGTGAGGGCTGAGGATCTCGTCCCCTGTTGAGGGCTCAGCTGCGGAATGAGTCGTTGGAAAAGTGTGCATGACATCGCCGATGTTGAAGCACACAGCCATTTGACTTGCACTTCTCTCCAACTTTAGTTTCCTCTTCAGTCTCCCCCTCCCCTTGTGTGTCGTATGCTTCCCTCCCTTCGCAGCGTTCAGAGGTGTTCCAGCATCTCGTTTAAAGCCTCCTTTTTAAAATGCCCCTCTTTGTGCCGCAGTTAAAATGCCTAAGACCCCCTACCCCCTTTTTAGTGTTGGTATAGTTGACTGACCCTGATTGCCCCGTGTCTCGTCACTAGACATAGAGTGCCCGGACCCTCGCGAGAGCCCCGCTGACCCACTCCTGCGGGTGACGGTCGTTGCGCGGGGCGTGGGCAGCCAAGTCCTGTACGACTGCCCCCGAGGACACCCCGTCAAGGGCCCTGCCTCTGCCATCTGCCAGGAAAACGGACAGTGGTCATCACCTCCTCCCAGATGCAAGGGTACGGCGGGCGAAGTGTGTGGAGGGGGGCGAGGGCGGGAGCTGAGAGGATGAGGAGAACAGACCTGGAGTCTGGGACGTCACGCTCTACGAATTAACTTAGAAGTTACGCATTTTGTGACCCAAGCGGCATTTAAAGCAATAAAACCAGTGCAATCATCTGGATAGAAACTGTTGCAGATTTTAGGTGTTTCCAATCGTAGTTTTCTCTTCTAGGCTACTAATACCGCAATGGCTGGCGTTTACTGTAATGCCAGCTGTTCCTGCGGAGGTCCAATTGAAATTAGACTTAGTACATTTGATGGCACTTTGGTGGCATTTACACTTGCCTCGCTCACACACGTGTTTATATTATTATTATCATGAATGCAAGATGGTATTACCACTGTTCCCATTAGTATCTCTTTTTCCATTATATGTTTTTTTCTATATATATACATATACATATATATATATATATATATATATATATATATATATATATATATATATATATATATATATATATGTGTGTGTGTGTGTGTGTGTGTGTGTGTGTGTGTGTGTGTGTGTATATATACATATATAGAGAGAGAGATAGATAGATAGATAGATAGATAGATATGTGTATATATGTATATATATATACATATATATGTATATGTATATATACATATGTATATATACATAACACGATACATTTTCACGTAACCCAACAAAAGGAAATGTCAAATATATTGATAGACGAACCTGCTGAGTACCTGATACTAATAAAGAATTATACTTCTTTTAATGATGTGCGCCTTCCAAAAAGAGAGCTGTGCATGAATATCCATTTTATAATTTCGTCTGTGTGTGTCTATTTCTGATGTAGGATCTTCTTTAGAAATGTATGGAAATATAAAACCATTACTACCTCTATGCCTTTATGTACTTAGAATGTTTTTGTATCCACCGCTGAGGAAATACATGTCAATGATAATGTATCTATTCAT
>BOPN01006901.1:45000-47500 GCA_017312705.2 Penaeus japonicus
GCCTTAAGTTGCATGTTATTTTCATTTTAGGTATGGGTAACCATGACGACCCGTTGCCCATCATGACTTGTGTTTCTTTCAGTGTATCTTTCTGTTTCCCTTTTAGGTTCATATCCCCTTCCTAAGTTGTTGTGTTCCATGTATGGAAATTATATTATTCGAACACGAAGTTCCCGCCAGGTACGACATTTTGTTACGGCAGATCTTGACAAAACTAGCTTGTCATCTGCAAAATGGAAAAGGATATGTGGATCTTGCGTGCACGAACACACTGATTGTTTCTGTGGCTGACTTCATCATGCAAATTGCAAGAATATCCATAGAGAAAGACGTTTTGAGGCGGTTATCCAAGGAATCAGTGAATGCGAATATTCCACACCCACTTCCCATTATCCTCGTCAGTATCCGGCAACAAGGCCAGTACGTGTATGCTGTGGGTTGGCCTGACGTGCTGTCTCTCGGGTGTAACGTCTTCCAAGGTGGCTAGCTTGGTTCCCGTTTTATCTGTATATAATGTACACTTGTGTGACGCTCTTCAGCAGGTAATAAAATAAATCCACGGAGAAAAGACTCTTTCTCTTTCCTTCAACAAACGAACTTTGCAAATAAGGATTGTTCAGGCTTAGGCAAAGCCAGATTATATATATACATATATTTATGTGTGTGTATATAGATAGATAGATACAAACATATATACATACACACACACACACACACACACACACATATATATATATATATATATATGTGTGTGTGTGTGTGTGTGTGTGTGTGTGTGTGTGTATGTACGTATGTATGTAAGTACGTATACGTATAATTATACACACATACATATGTGTGTGCATATATATATATATATATATATATATATATATATATATATATATGTGTGTGTGTGTGTGTGTGTGTGTGTGGGTGTGGGTGTGTGTGTGTGTGGGTGTGGGTGTGTGTGTGTGTGGGTGTGGGTGTGTGTGTGTGTGTGTGTATATATGTATATATATATATATATATATATATATATATATGTGTGTGTGTGTGTGTGTGTGTGTGTGTGTGTGTGTGTGTGTGTGTGTGTGGTGTGCGGGGGAGGTGCACAAGAGTACAATAGATAGATTGATTGATTAACAAAGGAATAACAAATTGATAAACTGTAGGAATGAAATGGTCCGTTTATTTAAGTTCGAAATAGCTCTAATTTTATTTCAATTTTGATATATAATATTTTAATAAAGTTTCAATATGAATTTAAGAGACCGCATTATGGTATCAGAACTGCAAAATATTTTACTTATTTGATCTTGTGAATTATTTTTCGTTTCAAAATATTACTTTTATCTAACTTTCGAGTTTACAAGATATGATGGCTTTACCCGTTGTCCGAGATAGCGTGTTAGGATAAACTGCAGGCTCATATTTCAATATCATAACAAAACACAGCATATGTTATACTCTATTTTCCTTTCTTTCATCTTTTTTTTCTTTTTTGCTCTTTTTCTAACTTACTATTATAATTCTTCCTTTCACTTCTTTTCTTTTTTGCTCTTTTTCTAACTTACTGTTATAATTCTTCCTGATTTACGGATCTCAGAAATCAATTATCTGCAACCGTGTCACAGGAGCTACACAACATACATTAGACTCATACTTCGTGTCCTATCACTATCTCCTTTTATCATGTTTTTTTTGTTTTTTTCTAGCTTTCTGTTATAAGTCTACCTGATCTTACGGATCTCAGAAATCAACATCTGCAACCGTGTCACAGGAGCTATTAATCGATGCAATGCAATCTTACGCATTTTCTGTTTTTTTTTACACACAAAAAAAAAATCTAGGTCGTTACACTCCTTCTGTTTGCGGCTTCGTATCTCTGTTCTTGAGGCTGTTGTGTCTGTCCTCGACGTCTGCAATGTTCTCCGGCAGCGGCCTGCCCTTCGTCTCGGGAAGCAAAATCACCAGCAGACTCGCCGCCAAGCCCGCGGCGCCGAAGCTGACGCTGGACGCCCACCACGCGTAGCGAGTCTGAGGGGAAGCCAACGAACGCTAGACGGTGGACGAGTCTCATGCTCAGGGAATTGGGCCCATGATCTAATATTGCAAATGATCGAAACACGCCAAAGGGAGGGGGAATTACAGTATATAGATGATGTGAAAAAAAAGACTGAAAATATGCATTAAATAGTACTTTAAAGAAAATGCTGCAACAAAGCCTGCATATAACAATGATTCAGCATTTTCCTTCGTCTTTCTTTCTTTGTCCATTTGGAGAGGCTTTATCCTGGACATCATAGTTTTTTTGAGAAACATGCAGCTGTACTCACCGCCACCTCCGTCACGACAGGCACGATGGCCTCCCCAATGCAGCCCACGAGGTTGCAGAGCGTGAAGCCGCGGGTCCGGATCACCGTCGGCACCAGCTCAGCGGTGAACACGTAGTTGACCTGGAAGGTGACGCCCGCAGTCATTTAATGTTATGCTATTTGACGTATATGGACATCCCCGC
>BOPN01006902.1:5000-7500 GCA_017312705.2 Penaeus japonicus
TACATACATACATATGTATATATATATATATATATATATATATATATATATATATATATATATTTATATATATGTGTGTGTGTGTGTGTTTGTACATGTGTGCGTATGTGTTTTGTGTGTTGGTAGGGGATGTCTGAGAGTGTATGTATGTATGTATGGAAACAGGCATATTCGCTATGAACTTCTGTGTGCGTTGGGGTTGGACGGGAACGTGGGTGGAATGAATTTTGGAATATATTTATTGGTAGAATGGTGCTTGTTTCATTGCTTGATATTCAAATGAATTTAGTATCGATATAATCCTCAAACGCTTTTAACTCTTTTAAGGTTCTCTGTTATGTAAAGAGAAACAGTGGCAATATTTATCGTATAATAACAATAATATCATTATTCCTGATGATAATACCAATAATAATAATAATTGGTATTATTATTATTATCATTATTATTATTATTATTACTATCATTATTATTATTATTATTATCATCATCATTATTATCATTACTATTATCATAATGATCATTATAAGCTTCTTTATTAGGTAAAGAGAAACAATTGCAATATCTATCGTATAAACACAGAAGTTCTAACCTATAGACTAGTAATAGTTATATATTACTCACAAAGCAGATTTGAACTCGCATCCAATGGATTGACATAGACTCTATGAATTTTTAAAGGTTTATCAAAAGGAACAAATAGATCAAGGAAAAATGTTTGCAAATCTTCCTTTTACTTGATTGCATTATAAATAAATAAATAAATAAATAAATAAATAAATATATATATATATATATATATATATATATATATATATATATATATATATATATTATTCACAGTAAAAATACATTGAGATAAGTGTTTTTTTTTCTAGAATAAGTATGGTAATGAGATGTCTATGGTAAAAAGGACGACAGAAGTGATGAAAATGATAATGATATTATAAATGATAACTTAAATAATAAAGGTATCATGAAAGAATATTAGAGCAATTATGATGATGATGCTAATGATAATGATAACGGTAATGTATATGATAAAGGTATGAGTAGGGTGATAACGATAATGTTTATGATAATGATTATGATTAGGATGATAACAATAATAATAATAACGAAGATTATAAATATAATGATGGTAATAATAAACTAATGATGATGATGATAATGATAATTATAACAATAATGATGATAATGATAATACAAGTAATGCTAATAATGATAATGATTATAATAATACCAATAACAATTATGATAATAATACCCATAACAATAAGAATAATGACAATAATAATGATTATAATGACAATGATAATATTGATAAATAACAATAGATCGATATTGATCCTATGATAATAATGATAATGATAATAACGATGCTGATTTTAATGATACCAATGACAACAATAACAGCAAGTAAACCTACACACAAGTCAACGATAATAATTTTTACAATAAATAAACGAATAAAGCATTAATTATCATTGATATAGTAATAGCAGTAGTAATAGCAGTCTGAGTACTAATGATATTAATCTAAATGATAATGAGGATCATTATGATAATGACGACGACGATGATGGTGATGATGATGATGAATAATGATGACGATGATGATGATGACGATGATGATGATGATGGTAATGATGGTGATGACGTTGATGTGATAATAATAATGATAATAATAAAAATAATGATAATAACAACAACAATGATAATAATAACAATAACTGCAACAGCAGTCATAATGAGTCATAACTCTCTCCCAGTTTCACCACCAGTGAAAAGTTAAGCAAAAATAGGATCGTCCAAAAATCCCGATTCCCGCCAGCGACTCTATCAGCTCCCTTGGCGGATCGTTCTCAATCAATCATCACGCGGACAACATTTTCAATCCAATAGAGAAGCGAAGATGAACGGCTTGGTGAGGCGGGGGCGCGGGGGGAGCGCGGGGGGGGGGGGGGGGAGTAGGAGTTGAAAGGGAGAGAGGGAAGAAGGGAGAGTAGGAGATGGAGAGGGAGGAGGAGGGAGAGTAGGAGGTGGAGAGGGAAGAGGGGGGAGAGTAGGAGGTGGGAGAAGGGGGGAGGGAAGGAGAGAGAGAGGAGGTAGAAGAAGAGGTGGGAGGGGGAGAGGGGGTGATATTGAAGAGAAAGGAAAGTGAGTAGGAAGAAGAAGAAAGAGGGAGGGTATGAGGAGGAGGGACAGAGGGTGGACAGAGGCAGAGGAGGGTGGGAGTGAAGGAGTAAAAAGAGAAAGGGAAAGAGTGAGGGAAAGACAGACGGCAAATGGGAAAGCGAAATGAAGGCAGGGAAAAAGGGGGGGGGGGGGGCAAAATGGGTAGGGGAATACCAGTAGTAGAGGGAACAGTGAAAAGGGGAAGGAATGAATAAGGGAGAGCATAGAGTCGAAGAGAGATGGCACGCGAAGGGTAGAGGGGAGTACGAGGAAGGCTGAAGGGGAAGTAGACGTGCAAGAGGAAAAAGGGGAGTAGTTAAAG
>BOPN01006902.1:12500-15000 GCA_017312705.2 Penaeus japonicus
ATATATATATATATTATATATATATATACATACATACATATATATATATATATATATATATATATATATATATATATATATATATATATATATATATGTATATATATGTATATATATATATATATATATATATATATATATATATATATATATATATATATATATATACTATATATATATATATATATATATATATATATATATATATATATATATATATATATATATATTACATATACATATAAATATGTATGTGTGTGTGTATGCATCAATGTATGCATATATACATATATATATACATATACATATACATTATCTATATTTTCGTTAATTTATTGGAAAGGAAAAGTAAATCTCCCATTCCCTTTCTCTTCTGCGATTCTTCCCTTCCTCATGGCACCCTCCGCCTCTCCCCTCGAGTTCTTCCTTTTACAAAACTACAGAATTGCTGGAAGAGCATATTCAAGACTCTCTAACAGCTGAAAGCTTTTAGATATAAAAGGAGATTATTCATACGATATAGAAGATTGAAAACATGGCAAGCCAGATTTGCAAACGTAAGACATTTTGGAAATACATATATACCCAGTAGAAATGAAAAGAAAAAAACAGTAACGAATATACATTGATATAAATCACAAGTAGAATTATCCGCAAAGATACATTTCCACACACATGTTGCTGAGTCGGCGACCCCAACGAGAAGTCTTGGTGGCGAGATTAAATATTCAGACCAAACAGATCGACTGTCTTCACTGTTTAGTGCTTCCGTTTGGGAATAGGGGTTTCGCTGACTTAGTTTCCTCAAGAAAATTAATTTCGGGCGCTCAGTTAAAACCTTGAAAATTAGAATGGTTAAAGGTCCTTGTGACGCGCCCCTTTCTCAGCAAAATAATGCCTGCAACGTTAAGGTGACAAACATCAGGCATTTGCTACAGTCCTACAGAAATTCCATTTAAACGCACACAGCTAACGAAGAGGTTTTAGTTAGAGTATCCATACTTTGTAGACAAATTGTTTGGCTCTCCTTGATAATCCAGTCAATTTCATCTTTCTTATGATCGGACACACACGAACAAACAAACAAACTATGAGAGAGAGAGAGAGAGAGAGAGAGAGAGAGAGAAACAGAGGCAGATAGAAACGAACGATAACTCAAAGATACATCGTTGGCAAGCATGAAGGGTAAGAGACTAGACTTTTTCTTCCCGTTTTTGAATAATTAGCGAAGAAAGTCTGAGAGCTGTCTGGGTGTGTTTGCTAGCTGTCGAGAATATTAATTGCGAAAGTTGCCCCGGCCGCTCGTTATTACTCAGTGTAAATGTTAATAGCTTCTCTATTAGGATCTCGCGCGCGGGGTGCTATTTCAGAGGCTAGAAATATCAATGGCAAGTTGCTCACTGCTATTTCTCACGGACTGTAAGTTGCTCACTGCTATTTCTCACGGATTGTAAGTTGCTCACTGCTATTTCTCACGGATTGTAAGTTGCTCACTGCTATTTCACACGGATTGCAAGTTGCTCACTGCTATTTCTCACGGATTGTAAGTTGCTCACTACCATTTCACACGGATTGCCAGTTGCTCACTACTATTTCACACGGATTGCAAGTTGCTCACTACTATTTCACACGGATTGTAAGTTGCTCACTACTATTTCACACGGATTGCAAGTTGCTCACTGCTATTTCACACGGATTGCAAGTTGCTCACTACTATTTCACACGGATTGCAAGTTGCTCACTACTATTTCACACGGATTGCAAGTTGCTCACTACTATTTCACACGGATTGCAAGTTGCTCACTGCTATTTCACACGGATTGCAAGTTGCTCACTGCTATTTCACACGGATTGCAAGTTGCTCACTACTATTTCACACGGATTGCAAGTTGCTCACTGCTATTTCACACGGATTGCAAGTTGCTCACTACTATTTCTCACGGATTGCAAGTTGCTCACTACTATTTCACACGGATTGCAAGTTGCTCACTGCTATTTCACTCGGATTGCAAGTTACTCACTGCTATTCCACACGGATTGCAAGTTGCTCATTACTGCTTCACACGGATTGCAAGTGGCTCACTACTATTTCACACGGATTGCAAGTTACTCACTACTATTTCACACGGATTGCAAGTTGCTCATTACTACTTCACACGGATTGCAAGTGGCTCACTACTATTTCACACGGATTGCAAGTTGCTCACTACTATTTCACACGGATTGCAAGTTGCTCACTGCTATTTCACACGGATTGCATGTTACTCACTGCTATTTCACACGGATTGTAAGTTGCTCACTACTATTTCACACGGAATGCTTGTATTAAATAAAGTACATACATCTGCAACTACGGACACAAACCATATATACACATACATGTACAATGAATTACACACAAAAACACAAACAAACAAACAAACAATATGCACAGATTCACATACACCTATGACAGTATAAGTTTCCCTATATCAAAACATCTCTTAATCTAATTTCTCCA
>BOPN01006903.1:37500-42500 GCA_017312705.2 Penaeus japonicus
TATAAGTAGACAAATAATGAGAGACAGAGAGAGAGAGAGAGAGAGCGAGAGAGCGAGAGAGCGAGAGAGCGAGAGAGCGAGAGAGCGAGAGAGCGAGAGAGCGAGAGAGCGAGAGAGCGAGAGAGAGAGAGAGAGAGAGAGAGAGAGAGATAGAGATTGAGAGGGAAAGAAATAGAGATATAGAGTTAGAGAAATAGAGATATAGAGTTAGAGAAAGAGAGAAATAGAGATATAGAGTTAGAGAAAGAGAGAAATAGAGATATAGAGTTAGAGAAAGAGAGAAATAGAGATATAGAGTTAGAGAAAGAGAGAGACAGACCTAGAGAGAAAGAGATAGAGAGATAGATAGAGAGATAGATAGGCAGAGAGAGATAGAGGGGCGTGAGAGGTGATGCGTGTATTTGCTTACTTAATAACCCTTCTTAACACTCTTTGTTTATGGTTCTCGTCTCGTCCTTGAATATTACGTTGGAAACAGGGAGGTAAAAGGTGCTAAAACGAGGGAGGAGAAAGGGGAGGAGGAGGAGGAGATTGGGAAAGAAGAGGAGGAGATGGGGAAGACGGAGGAGGAGATGAGGAAGAGATGGGGAAGAGATGGGGAAGGATGAGGAGGAGGAGATGAGGAAGAGATGGGGAAGGAGGAGGAGGAGGAGGAGGTGGAGGAAATGGGGAAAGAGGGGATGTTTTTGACGTTGTGATCACTATCCTCACTATCGTTATTGTTACTAACAATATGATCATTATTAGTATCATCGTCATAATTATCATTAGTAATACTTTTATCATACCTATTATTAACCCTATCATCATGATTATTATCATTTTTTTCTCATAATTGCTATGTCAGTATCACCATTACCATTTTCATTATTATCATTGCTATCTTCCGGAAAATGCAAATTAAAGAGAGCGGACAATTATCTGACACCCAAAGACACAACACAGAAGGATAGTCAGCCGTATTCTTGGACGCTTTCTGTCTGTCGTGGTGGCCATGTCATGTTCATGTTGTGTCCATGTCGTGTTCATGTCAGGTACACGGCGCGCTTAGGGACTTAGAATACGGCTGTTTATCATATTAGAGGAATATCGCACATCATTTGATATGGCAATGTTCTGTTCATGAGGAGATTAAAAGGGTCTATTTGTTCATGGGGTTTCTCGATGGTTTTAAATAATCTGTTCCCTCTTCACAAATATGAAGCAATTTGCGTATTCCTATTCAGCATAAACCTTCTCTGAAATTTTACCTTAAACAAAAATCCAGTATTCTTGCAGCATAGATAAGTCATTGCAAATTTGAGAAAAAAACCTTTGACATTTCGGAATGAAAAGTCAAATGATTTGATGAAGCAAAATGCCTCACATGATACTCCGTGATACAAGCAATTTTGAACGTGGACTTCTCTGAGAATCACTTAGGCTTCCGGCGATTAGGAAACTTTAATAACTTCCTTCTTATAACCACTTAAGATTTTCCATTTAGTATTCCGTGTCATCAGTTCAAGTGAAACATTAAAGAGTTTGATTATGGCGTCGCTTCCACCTGTCTTGCTGAGATGGAATAATTCTTTTTAGGTTAGTTTATTCTCCCTCTCTCTCTCTTTACTTCCTCCTCCTTTCTGCAGAATAAACAACAGCGATGATAGTGATAGAGAGAAGGGCAGCAAAGATGATGATGATGATATTAAGAAGCATGATAACAGGCAATTAACAGTAATGATTAGGATAATGATGCTTAAGGATGCATGATGGCGGCTGCGGCTCCTGTTTGTGTTTTGGTGTGCTATGAGGGATGGTGCGGGTGATAGTGACGGTGGTGAGGGTGGTAACCATAGTGGGGAGGGTGATGGTGATAGTGATGCTGTGACTGATGTAGGTATTCGGAGAGAGTGAGAGAGAGAGAGAGAGAGAGAGAGGGAGAGAGAGAGGGAGAGAGAGAGAGAGAGAGAGAGAGAGAGAGAGAGAGAGAGAGAGAGAGAGAGAGAGAGAGAGAGAGAAAGAGAGAGAAAGGCTGACAAAAATAAACAACCAAACGGACACAGCCAAGCAGAGAAACCCGAAACCGACAGACAGACAACGAAACGACAAAGAGAGAGAGAGAGAGAGAGAGAGAGAGAGAGAGAGAGAGAGAGAGAGAGAGAGAGAGAGAGAGAGAGAGAGAGAGAGACGCACAGACAAACAATCAGAACACAAACAGAGAGACAAACAAACCAGTAAAACACAAGAATCACGAGGAATCAGCCTCTCCTCTCCCACAGCCTTGGATTCAACGGCCGACGACTTAGCGAATTCTGTTGCGAATGAAAATGCGATTAGACTAGCGAATCTAATCTTAGGCACTACTTAATCGGTGCCAGTGCCAGCCGCGGGATGTGTCTCTCTTAAACGAGTTCTTATCGGTTTTATCGGCGATAATTTATCATTTTTTTTTTTTTTTTTTTTTGGTGGGAGGGGGGGGAGGGGGGATGGCGTGGATATGCAGGTGGGTGGAAGGTGGTGTATGGGGGGGGGGGATGACGAGGAGGGGGAGATAGGGGAGGAAGAGGAAGAAAAATAAGAATAAGAATAGGAATAAGAGAAGATGAAGAGAAAATAAATATTACTTGGCTTAATCTATAATTGTTTAACCTTACTAACCTCTTCGAAGACCATATCATGCGCGATTATTTTTTCAAAGACTTAGTGAAAACATTTTACAGAAGTGTTTCGCGTTAAAATGGGTAATATTTTATCGCTTTTTCGAGAAGAGATTCTACCCTTTGATAATTTCGTCCGTCGTAAATCTTTTCATTCGCCACAAACTATTTCCAGGTTGAGTTACAGAGCTTTGTTGTTGCTTTCCTTTCCTTGTCTCAGTACCGTATGAGTCTTTGATTTATTTTCGTATTTGTTTGTTTATCTTGCGATTTTATCCGAGGTACGACCACTTTTTTTTTTTTTTTTTTTTTTTTTGCTTAATTTTTTTTTCGGCAAACTACTTGCGTTTCTTATTTCTTACTTTTTATTTGTTTTGTTTTTTCTCCCTTCTCCCTTTTCTGTTCTTATTTGTGTATATTCACATCTCCTCTTTCATTCTCTCTCTCACTCTCTCTCTTTCTCTCTCAATTCTTCTCTTTCTCTCCCATTATCTCTGTCTCTCACCATTTTCTTCTCCTTTTTGTTTTTGTTAGTGTCTTTGTTTCTCTTGTTATGATTCTTCATTATTTCTTCCCTTTTTCTTCTTTTTCTTTCTTTTACTTTCTCCTTTTCCTTCTTCTCTCTTCTTCTGTTTCTCTTTCTTCCTCTCTCCTCCTCTTTACTTATTTTTCTTTTGTTTCTACGTTTTTGTGTTAATTCTTCTACTTATCATAAATTTTCATTTCATTATCAGGTCTTTTTTTTACTTATGTTTTTATTTTCTTATTATTCTTATGCTTGTGTCTCCCCTGTTTCTTATCTCTCTTTTATTCATCCTTATAATTTCCTTTTTCTAATCTTTCTGTTTCTCCTTTTTTTTGCAATATAACTATTTTTCACTTCTTCACTAGTTATTAATTTTCTCCAATTTTCATGCTAAACATACAAACAAACAAACAAACAAACACAAATCCACGTCCCAAATAAATTATTACAAGTATCATCAGCAAAGGTCATAATCTAGGTCAGATAAGGTCAGATTAGAATATCTCAAACCAAGAAAGGGAAAAGGTTACTAATAATTTCTAAGGTCACATCGAAGGTCAAAGGTCAGGAGACTCGACAAAGACAGAGTAAGAAGCAAGGGCACCTGCGGTGTACAGGTAAGTTATCTCGTGTGGGATGGGGGGGGGGGGTAGGGGAGGTGAAGAAGGAAGGGGTGAGGGAATGGGAGCATCTCTCTCTCTCTCTCTCTCTCTCTCTGTCTCTCTCTCTCTCTCTCTCTCTCTCTCTCTCTCTCTCTCTCTCTCTCTCTCTCTCTCTCTCTCTCTCTCTCTCTCTCTCTCTCTCTCTCTCTCTCTCTCTCTCTCTCTCTCTCTCTCTCTCTCTCTCTCTATCCTCTTTCTCTCTCTCTCTCTCTCTCTCTCTCTCTCTCTCTCTCTCTCTCTCTCTCTCTCTCTCTCTCTCTCTCTCTCTCTCTCTCTCTCTCTCTCTCTCTCTCCTTCTTTCTCTCTCTCTCTCTCTCTCTCTCTCTCTATCAATCTATCTATTAATCTATCAGTCTACTTACATGTCTATCTATCTGTCTATTAATCTATTAATCTATCTATCGGATGGAGAAAAGGGAAGGGGAAAAAGGAGGGAGAGGGGGATAAGTGTGTGTGAGAAGAGGGAGGAAGGGAGGAAGGGGAGAAGAGGGAGAGGAAGAGGGAGAGGGAGAGGGAGAAGGTTCGTCTACGGGGAGGGATGAGGACGGGTGTAGGGAGAAAGGGAGAAGGATATAGAAGAGAAGAGAGAGACAGAGAAGGAAAGGAGTATGGGGGGGGGGGGTGTTACGGAAACAGGAGAAGGGGTATGTGTGGAGGAGTAGGGGGGAGGGGTAAGGAGGGAAGGAGTGAGGGAAGGGAGGAAGATTTTTTTTCGGTAGGGGGATAGAGGGAGAGGAGGAGGAGAGGGGGGGAGGGGGGGAGGGGGCACCGTATGGTCCATGTCGCCTAGACTCCTGACAAGCTGTCTGTTCCTCACATGTGCTTCTGCTTGCTTGCTTCCTCCTTGCCTTCACTCCCTCTCTCTCTCCCTTTTTCTATCTTCTCTCCTTCATCTTTATTCTTGTATCTCCACTTTTTTATCACTAATATTCCCTTCTCCTTTTATTTCTTATTTTCTCCTTCCTCCTTTCACCTTATATTTCTCTCTTGTTTTCTCTCTCCCTTCTCCCTTCTCTTCTCTTCCCTCTCTTCCTTTTTCCTTATCATCTCTTTTCTCTTTCTAATCATTCCACCATTCTCCTTATACATTCTTCTCAACTTTCTCTCTCCCTCTCTCTCTCTCTCTATCTATCTATCTATCTATCTATCTATCTATCTATCCATCTCCTCTTT
>BOPN01006903.1:55000-62500 GCA_017312705.2 Penaeus japonicus
ATAACAGTTCGTTTTCAGTCGTTTACTTTTGTTTAAATGTACTTCCGATTTGTGTTTGTCTTATTTGTATTAAGTTGCTATAGATGTTGTTATTTCTGTTAATATTGAACAAATGAGAACGTTATTGAACTACGACGCAACACCTATTGTATACATAATTAATTTCTATATCAAGTCATTAGTATTAATTAATTCCTATATCCTCCTCTATTGCTAAATAAATCTATCAATAAACTCTATGTTCTATATAAAAAATAAAAAATAAAAAAAAAATCTGCAGTTCATGTGTCTATTTTTGTCTCCGGTCGTTGTCCGCTAAACGACTTCAGTGAAAAAAGAGCATTATTTAAGAGATTATGGCGTGGGTTTGCAATCTCTATGGCTTTTGCACATGAAGGTAGATATGATTTGATCGTTTGCTCATAATACGAGCTATAGTGAAAGGGAAACAAGATAGAATTAAAGATAAACAAAGGTATGGGACAATGAGGGAAAAAAAGAAAAGAAAAAGAACAATAGACACAGAGAAGGTAATAAGGAACAAAAGACAATAGACAAGGGAGATAAAACAAGAAACAGTCAATAAGGCACACGGAACAATAAAGATAAGATACAGACAAGGAACAAATGAGAGAGAGAGAGACAGAGAGACAGAGAGAACAATGTACAACTGACAAAGAACAAAGAACAATAGATAAGAAACACAGAACAATAAAGAGAAAGAAGACACAGCCAGCCATGAACGACTTCTTTGACGTTATTTGGCTGTATTGTATGCGTGTTTTTATTTACTCTTTATTCATAAAGAGCAAATAAGGAACAAGACACACGAGAGAAAGAATGAGTGAGAATAAGCAAGGAATGAGGGTTATAGAAATACGAGGAAGATGGGTTTGAAGATAAAGAAGGAATGTTAAAGAAAAGATAAGAGAGAAGATGATTTGCGAGTATGTATTTACAGATATATATATGCAAGCACACGCACACACCAACCCACTCACACACACACACACACACACACACATCATTACACAATTCCAAATAAATCAATACATCGTTTTATCCTCCATCAGCCTAAAAGAATGATGTAAAGAGTGATTTTCCTGCTTCTTGCCTTTATTTGCAATATCTTAATGGCATCTAGTTGCTATTTTCAATATCTGTCCTCTCTATTACGTCACACAAGGCCTCTATGACCCGCAACCTTGTGTATAAATAAAAGTGTGTTTATATTACTGATAATAAGCAAATAAATGGTTTTGATGCTAATGATGATAAAGGTATAAAAAAATAGTTTGATGTTTAGATGCGTTGGTGTGATGGTAAGGCAAAGCAAAATGTAACCCAAATAAGGATAAGGATAGGAATGGTAATAATGATGATGATTAGGAATGCTAATTATGAAAAAAATGATGAGGAGGAGGATGAGGGGGGAAAGGAGGATGATAATGAATAATCATGAATATTGAAGATGATGATAAAGATGATGATAATAATAAATGACAATGACTGATAATCAATAATGATAATGAAGATGATCATGATAATAATAATGATAATCATGATGATAATGATCAACATCAGCAGTCAGTATCATCATCATTATCATCACAATCATCAACAGTGCCACTGCTATCATCCTCTCCCTATATAACTAACAAACACAATGACAGTGACACATCAACAACATCAACAAGAACAGAGCAACATAGCCAATATATCTCACAATCGAATCACAACCATTACGTCAGAGCTCACAATCCATACAATCAAATGGAAAATCTACCTTTAAAAAAACATCTCGGTAAGTACCTGTATCATCAGCACAGTCTCATGTCCTTCCGTGGTGAATCATTCTCATTGCAAATATGCAATGGACTCATCAACATTGCATTCCGATATTATTAGGTGTTATTGTACCTACGTGGGATGGGAGACTATACTATTCTTCACTGCCAGCTGATGTTGACAAAGTGTATTGTGTTTTGCTTGTTCCTTTATCCTGGCCTTGTCACTCTCCATCTCCTCTCTCGTCTGTTGTTGTTGTTTTTTTTTCTTGCTTTTGTTTTGTCTGTTGACATTTTTTTTTTTTCTTTGTGCAGTTTTGTTTTTATCTGTATTTGTATGTGTCTCTGTCTCTTTGCCTGTCTGTCTCTGTGCATCAATAAATCAGTCAATGAATTTATATATAAACATTTATATAATCTCTCTCTCTCTCTCTCTCTCTCTCTCTCTCTCTCTCTCTCTCTCTCTCTCTCTCTCTCTCTCTCTCTCTCTCCTATTCTCTTCTCTTCTTAAACACTTCCATTTGTTGCCATCTCTAATACGCTCCTCCCCCCTCCCCCCACCTACCCATTCTCTTTTCCCTTCCCCTCCCTTCCCCCTCCCACGCCATCTACTCCTTTTCCCCTTTCCTTTATCTCCACCACCACCCATCCCACTCCTCCCCACTCCCCCTTTCTCTCCTCCACCACCCCTCCACCTTCTTCCTACCATCGCCCATCCCACTCCCCTCCCCTCTCCTCTCCCTTCTTTCCTTCCCTCGCACTCCCTTCTCCTTTCCATGGACCCTTCCACAATCCCTCCCTTTCCCTCTGCTCTCCCTCCTCCCCTCCCCTCGCCTTTTCCCCTTCACAATCCCCTCTTCCCCCCTCCCCCCACCTGTCTCTCCTCTCTCCCTCCTCTCCTCTCGCCCTTTTCCCCTCCCCTTCTTCCCTCCCTCTCTCTCCTCCTTCTCTCTCCCCACCCCCTGTCTCTCTCCTCTCCCTCCTCTCTCCTCCCATCGCCTTTTCCCCTCCTCCTCCCACTCCCCTCCCAACCCACCCTTTCTCCCTCCCCCCCTCTCTCTGTCTCTCTCTTCTCCTCTCCTCCTCTCCTCCTCTCCTCCTCTCCCCCCTCCCCCCGTCTCCCCCACACAAAGAGAGACCACTAGACCAGGAATAACGTTTGCTTTTATCAGCCTCAAGGATATCTGCTCAGTCACCAGGATGTAATAATGGTTTTGTCACACGGGTATTGTAGTGAGTCACCATTGCAAGGACTCAATGGTTGTTCGCCGGCCACTGCAGTCATGGTGCGGTCACTATACTGTGATGGAGTGAGGAATGAAAGGTCGAGTGTAGAGCCTGTTGGTTTTAGGTATGGTGAAGGAGGGTGAGATGTGGTGTTGGATGGTGATGGGGTTGCTGATGGTAGGGCGTTGGGGGTGATGATAAAGGTATGGTGACTTGAATATGGTGTTTAACGTGGTAAAAAAGATTGTAAGGTGGTGATTGTGGCAAAGATATGGTGTCCTAGTAATGCACGTGTTAAAATAGACTGACGATGGTGATGGTGGTATGGTGAACGATTATAACAGTAACATAACTATGATGATTGACCTTCACCATAGCGGATGACTACATAACTACCACGCAACAATAACAATGATGACGAAGCAACGACACCATCTCGGGCACTCATTATATCATACACTCCTTCTGGCAAAACTTCGATCAAGGTCATATCAACAGCAGGCAAACGATGCCCCCCCCCCCATCACCCCACCCCCTCTATCTCTCGACCCCCTCCCCCTCCCCCTCCCCCTCCCCCTCTCCCTTGGTCAACACCATAAACAAGGACTGCTCATTTGCATACGCCTATTCTTCCGGACACAAAGAGATGTCACAAGAAGGTTCGAAGCGGGGACACTCTGTCGTCTGTGTAGAAGGAGAACTCCTTTCCCAGAATAATAAAAACGGCAACAAGGAAAAACGAGTCTAAAAGAACGAGGAAGGTCGTTCATACACACACACACATACACACATACACACACAGACACACATATCATATCACCCTCTCTCCCTACCCCTCCCTCTTCCTCTCCCTACCCTTCTCTCCCCCTCTCCGTCCCAAACACTCTTCCTCTCTCCTCCCTCCCCCCTCTCCCTCTCCCTCTCCCTCTCTCCCTCTCCCTCTCCCTCTCCTTCTCCCTCTCCCAAGAAAACAAATGACTGTAGCCTCAAGACGCTCCCTCACCAGCAGAGAAAGCATAGCCGTTTCCTCAGAGCTTTTCCGGTCGTGTTGATTTCCGTAATCTCTTTTTAAACCCACGCTGATATATACCCGGGATCTTGTACGTCTGGGAGATAAATTGAACGGCTGGAAGAGAGAGAGAGAGATAGGGAGAGGGAGAGGCAGGGAGAGAGGGGGGAGGGAGAGGGAGAGGTAAGGAGTGAGGGACATAGGGGGGAGGGATAGAAGGACGGAGGGAGAGAGAGAGAGAGAGAGAGAGAGAGAGAGAGAGAGAGAGAGAGAGAGAGAGAGAGAGAGAGAGAGAGAGAGAGAGAGAGAGAGAGAAAAAAAAAAAAAAAAAAAAAAAAAAAAAAGAAAAAGAGAAAGAGAGAGAGAGGGAGGAGGCAAAGAGGGGGAAGGCAGAGAGGGAGAGAGAGATGGTGAGGGGGGGGGAGGAGGGAGGAAGGAAGATAGAAGGATACAGAGAGGTAGATAGATAGATAGATAGATAGAGAAAAGGGGAGAGGCAAAGAGGGAGGAAGGCAGATAAAAGGATAGAGAGAAAGAGAGAGAGAGAAGGCGGTGAGGCGAGGAGTGGAGGTGAAGAGAAGGATAGAGAGAGAGAGAGAGGGAGAAACAGACAGAGATAGAGAGAAGGAGAGATAGACAGAGATAGAGAGAGGGGTGGGAAAGGCAAAGAGGGAGGAAGGCAGAGAGGAAGATAGATAGAGAGAGAAAGGGGTGGAGGGAGAGGCAGGAGGCAACTAGGGAGAAAGGTAGAGAGATGGATAGAGGAGCAGAGAGTAAGAGGGTGGGGAGTGCTTGAGTGAAGAGATGGGTGGGGGGAGGCGTAAGGAGGAAGGGAGGAGGGGGAACTGTATGTATGGCGAGACGTGTGTGTGTTTGTCTGGGTAATAAGACTACGGGGGGGGGGGGGGGGGGATGCTGAAGGGGGAGTGGTTCTGTGGATATGTGTCCGTTGGGAATGGTTTGGGGTGTGTGTGGGTTAGTGTGTGTGCGTGTGTGAGTGTGTGTGTGCGTGTGTGTGTGTGTGTGTGTGTGTGTGTGTGTGTGTGTGTGTGTGTGTGTGGGTTAGTGTGTGCGTGTCTGTGTGTGTGTGTGGGGGGGGGAAGGGCGAACTATAGGGAGAAGGAGTCTGTGTATGTGTAGGTGTGTGTGTGTGTATGTGTTTTATATGCGTATGTCTGCATGTGGACATGGGCGTATACGCGTGTGTGTACCCGCACATATAAAGGGGGTTGTACAGTATCTGTGAGCGAGGGAGCGTGTGAATGTAGACAGATGGCAAACCGTATCTGGCAGATGGCACAGACTCCAGTACGAGTAACACAGCTGGTGCCTATAACGAGCCCCCCCCCCCTCCCCTCCCCCCTCCCGACGCTCTCTATGGGACAGAGGGGGGAGAGGGGGAGAGGCAGAACACGGGAGAATAGGGAGAGGGAAAAGGGGGAGAGAGTGGTGGAGGTGGGGAAGGAAGAAGGGGGAGGGGGGAGAGAATGGAGGAAATAGAAAGAAAAAGTGTAGGAGGGAGAGGAGAAGAAACAGTTGGGGAGGGGGGGGGGGAGGAAGGAAGGAGAAGTAGGGAACATATAGAGGAGAAAGGATAGGCGAGAAAGAAGGGGAAAGGGAAATGGAGGAGATAGAGGGGGGGCAGAACACAGAAAGGAGAGAAGGAAAAAGAAGAGAGAAATAGAGGGAAGTGAAGGAGGTGTAGAGAAAAAAATGAAAGAAGAAGAAGAAGAAACAAAAAAGAAGAGAAGTAAGGAAATGAGAGGGTAAAAAAGGAGGAGAAGAGAAGAGGAGAGAGGAAGGAGAGAGAGAGAGAGAGAGAGAGAGAGAGAGAGAGAGAGAGAGAGAGAGAGAGAGAGAGAGAGAGAGAGAGAGAGGAGCGTGTGAATTTCTTGCTTGTCATACACTTTTGAAGTCCTAGCTTTTTTTCTCATACTTTTTTCTCCCTCTCACTGTCATCTTATTGTGACTCAATGGTGGTGTGTTAAACAGATGGAAAGAAGAGACATCGATATATATATATATATATATATATATATATATATATATATATATATATATATATATATAAAGAGAGAGAGAGAGAGAGAGAGAGAGAGAGAGAGAGAGAGAGAGAGAGAGAGAGAGAGAGAGAGAGAGAGAGAGAGAGGAGAGACAGAATTAAAATTGAGAGAAAGCAGGAAGATAAAAGATAGACATAAATATGAAATAGACAAACAGACAAAACTATAAATAAACATATTCAAACACACAGAAAAAGACCCCCCCCCCAAAAAAAAAAAAAAAAAAAAAAAAAAAAAAGCGAACAATATATATATATATATATATATATATATATATATATGAAAGTAAAAGAAAGAACGAAAAAGCAGCGGGGAAAGGCATTGCACGATGGACACGCAACGTTGCTCTGAACTTGTAAAATTAGTTTGCCAGATGCAGCCCTTCTAATTATACGTTCCTTCGTTGTAGATGAGACCAACATTATCTTTATTCCTATATAAGCTGATGATGCAATAATACCAGCTACGTCTATTCGAAATGATCTCCCTCGTTGCAACATCAATATTTGAATACTTTCTAATGATGTTGAATGAGGATCAACGAATGCACAACAGTAACCGAATTGTTGTATAAAAAACGAAATTTTAGCACGGAACTGTTGTGCCAAAAGCTGCACCTTGCAACCTGTACCTCTGTTTGATATGCCAGAGTAGAATTATTCAATGATGATGCTTGAAAAAATCTTATATAACTCTTAAGTTTTCAGAACAAAAGACAAAAAAAAAAAAAAAAAAAAAAAAAAAAATAGACAACAAGATGGCAACAGTAGGCGTCTTAAAACGTGTTTTAACTCAATTTGTTATATTTTATTTAATATCATCATTATCCTCCGTGCTTGCACAATGATTTTCAAAGACATGCTATACCTGCTGGCAAAAAGATTACGGGATTCTTGAGCAAAGAAACCATTACCTTGACTTTGCACAGAGGCATTCAATTGTAGGACACGTGTTGAGACGTGTTCATGCAAATATCCACGCGGATACAATTCATAAGCATGTATAGAAGCATGATTGTGGAAGCATGAGTGAAGACAATCATGTACAAGAGGAAACAATGTCTGTATGCTTGTTTACAGACATATAGACGTAAAGACAGACACGATTTATATACCGTAAATACGTACAGACACACACAGACACACACACACACCACACACACACATACCACACACACACACACACACACACACACACACACACACACACACACTTACCACAAATTAGAATCCACATCAATGGCTTCATAGCAATATCCACCTAACGAGGAACGGGTGCGCGAGAGAATGTGTGGATTACGGATCCTGCAATACCTTATAAGGAAAAGAAAGATTGTTCATGTCACTCAAGTCAAATCACTTCAGAGACGTGCAAGACTTGATAGAGAATTGATATGTGAAGTGAAGTGAACGAT